>AWOL01S0020176.1:0-13927 GCA_000715115.1 Nicotiana otophora
TTCAACCTCCTTTGATGTTCCACGGAGGGTTTGGCATCTTCCTCCAATATGATTTTGTGCATGTAGAAGGCGGGGCTTATACCCCGAATATCCGCCAATGTCCAACCTATTGCCTTCTTCCTTTTTTGAAGCACCGCAAGGGTGGAATCTACCTGCACGTTAGTTAAGCACAAAGAAAGAATAACAGGTAATGTGGAACAAGGGCCTAAGAACTCATACCTGAGGTGTGAAGGCAAGGGTTTTAACTCCAATATTGGTGGCTCCTCGATTAAGGGCTTTGTTGGCGGAGTCATCCGGTTCTCAAGGTCTAAGGAAAGTTTACGGGGTCCATATGTGTAGGATCCCATTCCTTGCAAAGCATTTGCACATTCTATGAAGCCTGCCTTCTCATCATCCTCATGATTCAACAACACAGCTTCCAGAGGGTCTTCCACATTGATCATAGCACTCGTGTCATCAATTATCACCTCCGTCACAAGATCCACAAAAGAGCATACTTCGTTGCTATTAGGCTGCCTCATTGACTTGCACACGTGTAACACAACTTTTTCATCGCCCACCCGGAAGGTGAGCTCCCCAGTTTCCACATCAACCAATGCCTTCCCTGTTGCTAGGAAAGGTCTCCCTAATATGATTGGCACCTCATAGTCAACCTCACAGTCGATTATCACAAACTCTGCGGGAAGTATGAACTTGTCGACCCGAACTAGCACATCATCAATTATCCCTAATGGACTCTTCATTGTTCGGTCCTCCATTTGCAACCTCATGGAAGTAGGTCTTGGTTGCCAATCCCCAATGTCTTGAACACAGAATATGGTATCAAATTAATGCTTGCTCCCAAATCGCACAAGGCTTTGGCGAAACTGGCACTACCGATAGTGCGTGGAATTGTAAAGGCAACGGGATCTTCTAGCTTTGGAGCCATGGAATGCACAATGGCACTCACTTGATGTGTCATTTTGATCGTCTCACAGTTCATTGACCTCTTCTTTGTTACCAGGTCCTTCATGAACTTGGCATATTCCGACATTTGTTCTAGAGCTTCAACCAAAGTTATATTTATGGACAAACTTTTCATCATATCAATGAATTTCTTGAATTGGTTCTCGTTATTTTGCTTTGCAAGCCTTTGAGGATACAGTGGAGGAGGCCTTGGCTTTGGGCACTACCGTTTCTGGTATATCTACCATGTGTTCCCTAGATGGGTTCACATCATTTTTTGTCTCCTCCACATTGTCATCAATGTCTATCCTCACTTCATCATTCACATTCGAATTATTGGATTGGATCTCATCATCTTCTTGCACAACCAAATCATCATTCAATATCTTTCTTGGATTGGAGGTACTTGCATCTCCACCTTTACCGCTTCTTGTGGTCACCGCCATAGCATGGCCTGTATTGTTCCCACCCTTCGGGTTTAATACCGTATCACTTGGTAGTGCCCCCTTAGGGAGAGTATTCAATGCTTGAGAAATTTGACCCATTTGTACTTCCAAGTTGCGGATAGAAGTATTGTGGGAGGCTATTTGGGCATCGAAGTCGGCATTTCTTTCTATTATTTGCTTGAACATACTTTCTATCTGTCCCATCTCATTGTTGGAAGAACTTTGCCCTTATGACGGATATGGAGGCGGGTTGTTGGTTGTTGATACATCGGGGGCCTTTGAGGGCCCAACCCCCGGTTCCGTTGATTATTGTTATTCTAACCCCCTTAGTTTCCATTGCCTCCCCAATTACTATTATTGTTGCCACCCCAATTGCCTTGGTTATTTCCTTGATTCCCCCAATGTTTATTGTTGTTCCCCCAATTATTCGGATTGTTGTTGTTGCCACTATTCCAATTCCCTTGGCCTTGGTTATCCCAATTTTGATTGTTTCCCTGTGATCTCCATTGTTGTTGATTTGGAGCATTTCTCCGTTGACTTTAGTAATTGTTCACATATTGAACCTCTTCACTTTGATCGTCATAAGTGTCCTCTTAGTCGTAACCACTACCACTTTTCTCAAATTGATCCTAATTGTGTTCAACTTGTTAACCTCTTTGTCTCCTCTTGTTAACCATTATATTCACTCCTTCCATGGCATTTACTTGCCTTGGCCCCTGAACCTGCTGAAAGTTATGCCTTGGCTAACTGATTCGTGGTAGTTGTCAACTCTGCTATGGCTTGTCCGTGATCATGGAGTTCCTTGTGAAGGTGGATAACATTATGCTCACCTTGAGGAACGTTGGCCCGACTTTGCCAAGCCGAAGAGGTGTCCGCCGTCTTATCTAATATTTCACATGCTTCTGAATATGGCGTGTTCATGAAGTTATCCCCTGCGGGCTGATTCACCACACACTGGTTAGTTGTGTTGATACCCCTATAAAAGGTTTGCTGGATCATTGCTTCAGTCATATCGTTGTTGCGACACTCTTTGATCATTGTCTGGTACCGTTCCCAAATCTCATGTAACAGTTCATTTGGTTCTTGTTTAAAAGCAAGGATTTCATCTCTCAATGCTGCCATATGTCTCGAAGAAAAGAAATTTGCTATGAACTTTTCGGCCAACTCATCCCAAGTGGTGATGGAATGGTTGGGTAGCCTCTCAAGCCAATCTAAAGCCTTCCCTCTAAGTGAGAAAGGGAAAAGCCTTAACCTCAAAGCGTCCTCAGATACATTCGTCTGCTTGCTCCCCCAGTATGTGTCTACAAAACCTTTCAGATGCTTATATGCGTTTTGATATGGAGCTCCGATGAAGAAACCCCTTTGTTCCAATAGAGTAAGCATGACATTGGTTATTTGAAAATTGCCCGCACGAATCCGGGGCGGGACAATTGCACTTGCGTAGCCTTCATTGGGTAACACCCGGAGTGCTGCCCTTGGAGGAGGTGGGGGAGGGTTTGGAACATTGTCATGAGGCGGGCGGCCTCTTCTTTGTACTTGAGGTTCAAGATGAACCTCATCCACTTCATTTTCATCTACCTCCTCCCCCTGAGGAATATGTCCGAGGACCTCATTAAGATCCATTTGGTACCTAAAGCAATTGACACACAAAAATTAGAAAAACGGAAGGAAAGAAAAACAAAGCACACAAATAGTTAGATATATAGCTAAGACCATCTAACTCCCTAGCAACGACGCCAATAATTGATCGGGTCCAAACCTACATCACTATTGAGTAGTGAGGATGGTCGATGCACTTTTACCCAACAAGGTCGGGATCGATTTCCACAGGGAGTTAATTGATTTGGAATTAGGTATTTATCTAAATCTAGATGCGTGTGTTGTTCCTAATTGCACTTCCAAACATGATGGAGTTGATTCCACTTCTATTTCTATTTCTATTATATGCTAAGATTAAAGCTAAGTACAATATTTTTAGTGTTGGTTTTCAAGTGTTTAAGAGGACTAGGGTAGTGACTTTCGCCTAGGTGGACGTCTAACGGGTAGTAAGAATCTAGGGCAAGCTTGATTAATTTGGGATCGTAATATAGCCATCACACTCAAGTACTTACTCTATATCTCTCGATAGTTTGAGTGATTTTGCTCTATTTGGCTTTCTCAAGTCCAACTGAATATTCATGCAAGTCATGTGATATTAGCTCAAGTTGGGTATTACTATCTCTAGGTTTAACCCTTTAATTGGGGCTATCAATTTCTTGAGTTCATCCCAATTCCTTGTTAGCCTAGTTTTCCCAGACTTAATCCCTCTTTCTCAAGAAGAGACCAAATCATAAAGGCATGAATCAGTGTTTGCAACTACTAATTCTATAATTCTAGCAAGAACTAGGCTAAAAATCACTAACCCATAAATATTTAAGCCCTAAAATTCAAGACCCATTAAATACCCACTCTAGGGTTGAGTCACAACCCTAACTATGAGTCTAGCTACTCATAATAATAGCAGAAAGCGAAGATATAGTCCATAATACTCCATTAAAAGAAGAAAATCTAATGTTATAAAGTAAATCTTGTACAAAATTGCCCAAAAAGGAAAACCTAGCCGTCTCACGTACTCAGCGAAAACATAACATATCCTAGAATTGACAAAAAGATCTATTTATACTAAGCTGAAATTTTCGGACAAAAATACCTCTGCGAAAGTTTCGCGGCCGCGTAATTCTGACAGCGGCCGCACACTTGCTTTCGCGGCCGCGTAATTCTGATCGCGGTCCGCGTTTATTCACATCTGGACCTGGATTGAACCTTGTTTTGCGGACCGCGTAATTTCTACCGCGTCCGCATGAGAGACTTCTGCGGCCGTGTAACTTTGACGCGGACCGTCCTTCTCGTTTTTTCTTGAATTATGCACTCTCTGAACCTTAGTAACCGCGGTCCACAAAATTCCTATCGCGGTCGCATCTTCTTTTCGCGGTCCGCGTTCATGTTTGTGCCTAAAAAACCATCTCTCTGATTCTTCATATCGCGGACCGCGAAATAATGGCCGCGTCCGCGTTGGTACTTTCGCGAACGCACTTTTTATCGTGGTCCGCGTTCCACACCTCTTGGCCCAATTTTGGTTTTTGTTCAAATTTTGACTCCTTTATGAGTTGATTATGGCTCCTTTGGCTCATTTTGAACAATCCCCGCAAGCAAGCATGTTAAGTTAGTTTTCAGGCATACCTTCACGTATTTTAGGCCCAAAACACAAGTAAAAGAGAGCAATTAATAGGCTAAAATCCGTGCTTATCACCAGCCCATCAAAAACGACCTAAGAAATAATAGTCATCGCTTCACCATGACCATTCCTCATTTTTTGGCATTTTATGGCCATAAAATATGAATTTTGTCTGATTCCCAGATTTTCTTGTGCTACCATATGCATGCGTACGAGCGACCGGATTCGAATCGCTTAAAATTTTTCCAACCCATAAAAAAAACCTAAGAAACAATAGTCATCGCTTCACTATGACCAGTCCTCATTTTTTGGCAATTTATGGTCATAAAATAGGAATTTCGCCAGATTCTAGATTTGCGTGTACTATAGTCCACGCCATCTGCATATTTCCGGGTGACCGGACTCGAATCACCTAGAATTTTGTTGCTCATCAAAAACGACCTAAGGAACAATAGTCATCGCTTCGCCATAACCGTTCCTCATTTTATTTTTCCGTTTTAATTCAATAAAATAGGAATTTCGCTTGATTTCTAAATTTTCGTGTGCTATAGCTTACGCCATTTGCATGCATCTGGGCGACTGGACCCGCATCATATAAAATTTTGTTGGCCCATAAAAAATGACTTAAGGAATAATAGTCATCGTTTCGCCATGACCGTCATCAGGTTTTGGCATTTTAGGGCCATAAAAAAGGAATTCCGCTCGGCTCTTTGATTTTCGTGTGCTATATCCCATGCCATCTACATGCATTGGGTGACCGAACCCAAATCGCCTAAAATTTTGCTCGCCCATCAAAAACGACCCAAGGAATAATAGGCATCGCTTCGTCATGATCGTTCCTCGTTAATTGGCGTTTTAGGGCCATAAAATAGGAATTCCATCCAATTCTCAGATTTTCGTGTGTTATAGCCCACGCCACCTGCATGCATCTGGGCGACCAAACACGAATCTCCTAAATTTTGTCGATCCATAAAAAATGACCTAAGAACAATGATCATCGCTTAGTCATGGCCGTTCTTTGTTTTTTGGCTTTAGGACAATAAAAGAGAAATTTCGCTCGATTCCTCGATTTTCATGTGGCATAGTCCACGCTATCTGCATGCATCCGAGCGACCGCACCCATATCACTTAAAATATTGTTGGACCATCTAAACTGATCTAAGGAACAATGGTCATCGCTTCGTCATGACCATTCCTCGTTTTTTAGCATTTTTGGGCCACGAGTAATAATCAAGACGAAGCGATGACTGTTCTTCATTAGGTCGTTTATGATGGGCCCACAAAATGTTAGGCGATTCGGAGATGGTCGCCCGAGTTCATGCAGATGGCGTGAATTATAGCACACGAAAATTCAGAAATCATGCTGCATTCCTGTTTTATGACCTTAAAACACCAAAAAATGAGGAACGATTATGGCGAAGCGATGAGTATTGTTCATTAGGTCATTTTGGATGAGCCCGCAAAATTTTAGGCGATTCGGAGATGGTCGCCCGAGTTCATGCAGATGGCGTGAATTATAGCACACGAAAATTCAGAAATCATGCTGCATTCCTGTTTTATGACCTTAAAACACCAAAAAATGATGAACGATTATGGCGAAGCGATGAGTATTGTTCATTAGGTCATTTTGGATGAGCCCGCAAAATTTTAGGCGATTCGGAGCCGGTCGTCCCAGTTCATGCAAATGACGTAGATTATAGCACGAGAAAATTCGAAAATCATGTTGAGTTTCTATTTTATGGCCCTAAAACGCCAAAAACGAGGAACGGTTATGGCGAAGTAATGACTATCGTTCATTAGGTTATTTCTGACAGGCCCGTAAATTTTAGGCGGTTCGAAACCGGTCGCCCAAGTTCATGCAAATAGCGTGGACTATAGCACACGAAAATTCAAAAATTGTGAGAGGAGTTCTGGCAGGAGGAGCCACTCCTTTCCTTGTTGGGACTGCTAACTTTGTAGATTTCAAAGGAGTCTTCCTGGGTTTCTTCCCAACATTAGTTAGTGGCACATCATCTTCATCACTGCTAACTTCTTCATCTCCGATAAAAGGAGTTAACACAGACCCAGGTTCTTGAGTCCTTGTCTCTTCACCAATTTCTTCTGGAGGCTATGACAATGTTCCCAATGGTCATAGAGCCTTCAGATTCCTCACTCACATTCTCATCTTCTTCCTCACTCTCTTCATTACCTCCTTCACTCTCACATACCTTTTTTTGATCCTCACCCTCACTTTCAGAGTCTTCCTCTTCTTCACTATGATTTTCTTCTTCTGTAGAATCATTAACCTGTTCACTTGTATTACTCTCCTTCTCATATCTAGAGGCTCCCTCATTCTCACTCTTTTCTTCGTCATTGGCTATGTTTTGAGCATCATGCTCCTCATGGCTGTTTACATCTTCTTTTTCTTTTTCACCCCATCCTCATCCTCAGTCCAACTAAAAGAAAGGCCATCAAAAGCCTCCTTTTGCGCAAGTTCTTTACTTCCTTTCCCTCAACCACAGACTTCGTATGCATTGCATGCGCTGTTAGTCTATTGTTAAAAACTTGTTTGCTGTGATTAATTAAACCAAGTTTGCACTATTACCAATTAGTTAATCATGTAAAGCTTGGACACCCTGCAAGATTTCACACTTCGAGCCTAAATTATCTCAAAGATGATTTGATTCTGATTGCTAGAGCAAACAACAAAAACTGCAATACCATCATATAAATACATACATTTATAGTGACTTTAGCTTTGAAAAATAGGAGTTGAAGTTATATGCATTGGCGTCAGTGGCGGATCTACACGGTTATTTGTCTTTGACAAGATTTAGTAAATTTAAATGGGCCATTATAAAATTATTTTGATAAATATTAAGTGACCGCCCATAACTAAACTCATTTATCCTCTTTTTTTAAAAAAGTTTTATCGGTGAGCACCCACGACTTTAAAATTCTGGATCCGTTACTGATTGTCGAATAAATAATATTATAAAATCACACCACTTAATAGATATTTATAGATAAATCTCTACATAACCATTATTATATTGGTAAATAGGTAAAAATGATAAATTATCACATGCTAAAAATTATTGTTTCTTTCCCAAAGACTCATAAAGAATAAGACCTATCTTTCACTACTAGAAATTCATCAAAAACCGACCGCGGTCGACAGATCAATTTTGGTCGGTAAAATAACCGGCCAAAAAACCGACCAAAGTTGGTCAGTTTTTAAAATATTTTATTTTTTAATTTTTTTTACGAAACCGACCAACTTTGGTCTGTTTTCTTTGGCGCAAAAATACGGGAAACTATTTTTGAGTCCCCGCGAAATTTATTTTTCAAGAAACCGACCAACTTTGGTCGATTTTTCATTTAAAATAAATTAAAATTAATATTAAACAAAACGACCGAAATCGGTCGGTTAATTCAGCCGTCCTTTTAAAAAACTGACCAAATTCGGTCGGTAATTTTATTTTTTAATAAAACCGACCAACTTTGGTCGGTTATTTTCGTGCGAAAATACAATTAAAGAGTATAAATAAAATAAAAGACAATCTTAAAATAAAATGCACCAATGGTCTAGTGGTAGAATAGTATTCTGTCACAGTACAGACCCCCGGTTCGATTCCCAGATGGTGTATTTTTTAACTACATAATTAAAATACCGACCAACTTTGGTCGGTTATTTCGGCAATTTGTTTTTTGAATTTAATTGACCGGCCAAAGTTAATCGGTAATTTCCAACCAACTTTAGTCGGTATGCCCTTCCGACCTTCAAAATACTGTCCACACGTAAATGGTCGCGTTTTGGACAGTTATTGGCCATTACCGACCCACTTTGGTCCGTTCTTTTGGACGGTTTTGCCCGAATGTTTAGTAGTGTTTGGTGAATGACATAATTACCCACAAAAATAAAACTATTTACCCTTACCTACCCATTTATTTTTCTACACATCAAACTAATTATATTTCCTACCCATAATAGTTTTTGTGGGGAATTTTCTCTTTTTTCTCTAATTCTTTTTTATTTCTATGCTTCTTTTCTTTTCTCCTTTTCTTTTTTCTCGTTTTCTTCTTCTTCTTTTTTTTTTCTTTTTTCTCTTTTTCTATTCATTTATTTTTACCCAACTCGTATTATTGTTATTTTTACCATAACTTATTTCACATTCAATTTTGACTCCTTCTTTATTTTCTTTCTTTTTATTTTTTTTTATTTCTTGTTCCTTTTCTAATTCCATTTAACTCCTTTTTTCTTTTATTTTCTTTATTTCTTGTTCCTCTTCTAATTTTAGTTAACTTCTTTTTTTTATATTCTTTTTCTCTTCATAATTTAATTTTATTTACTGTTTTCACTATTTTTTATTATTCTTATTTTATACAATAAGAAAAAATAACTGATATAGTAAATATTTGTTCACTTTTTTTTAATATAACTAGTATAATATACCTTTTTCTCATTTTTTAATTCGATTATTAAACTGAAATAATATCAGTTGTCACTTGATCTAATTCACTGAATATCACACCGACTGCTGCTGAGCATCATAAATTACATAATCAGATTCTAAGAATCAACATGTGATTACCATGAAAACCTTGATCTCCTTCCCTACAAATATCAATACACACTCTACTATTAGCAGTAACACAACCAGTTATGGAGCAAGAAAACATAATCTACGACCACCAAATCTCTATATATACTAATTAGAATAGAAATGATAATGAAGGGGAGCCTTGGCGTAACTAGTAAAATTATTGCCGTGTGATCAGGAGGTCACAGGTTCAAGCCGTGGAAACAGCCTCTTGCAGAAATGCAGGGTAAGGCTGTGTACAATAGACCCTTGTGATCCGACCCTTCCCCGGACCCCACGCATAGCGGGAGTTTAGTGCACCGGGCTGCCCTTTTTTTAGAATAGAAATGATAATAAAATATTGAAAAATGCAATAAAAGTATAAGTAGTAAAAAAGACTTATAGTACCATATGATACCAATATGGTATACATGTATACCAACAGAGTATATGATTGCTCTAGAATAGTGCTACAACTATCTGCGACTATACTACTGTACCAAAATATTAAAGGGTGCAATAAAAGTATGAGAAAATTACATGTTCACGTTGCAAGCTAAATATTCTCAAAGCAACTTGCTCATTCTGTACTAACAGAGTATATAGTTGTATGGAGCCGTTTCAATAATTGCCTATAACTATAAAAATAATTACATAATACACATAATCTATGTCCATTGGCACAAAAGAAAACTCTAGCGCTGCAAATCATGTCATATAAATAATTTCAGAATATTATTCACTTAAAAATGCAGCTAAAACAATCAAAACAATGTTCAAATTACCATATGATACCAATATAGCATATAACTATACCAACATGGTATACAGTTTTACTTGTTAGTTCCCTGTAACTATATGACTATACTACTATTACATAATACACATGCATAAAGAGAAATAAAAAAAATAGTGTACCACATATTAATATAATAAAGTATTTCAAGATATTGTACTATATTACTATTATTAAAAGAAAATCAATTAGTGTACCAATTAAATGCGGTTAATACAATCAAAAAAATGATTCAACTAGCATATGATACCAATATAGTATATAGCTATACTAATAGAGTATATAGTTGTACGGGGTCATTCCAACAACTGCATATAACTATAAAAAACTATTACATAATACACAAAATCTATGTCCATAGGTACAAGAAAATCCAACACAACAAAACATGAACATATAAAATATTTCAGAATAGAATTCACTTAAAAATGCAGCTAAAACAACCAAAAATTATTCCAACTACAATATGATACCAATATGGCATATAATTATACCAATAGGGTATACATTTCTACTAATTAATTCGAGGCAACTATATATGACTATACTACTATTACATAATACACATGCATAAAGAGAAATATAAAAAAATAGTGTACCACATATTAATATAATAATGTATTTCAAGATATTGTACTATAATACTATTATATAAAACAAACGCATAAAGAAAAAATCAAAATGATTACATAATACACATGCATAAAAGAAAATTAAAAAAATTCAAGATATTGTACAATTCTGCTATTACTAAAGAAAAATCAAATAGTGTACCAATTAAATGTAGCTAATACAACCAAAAAATGTCCCAACTAACATATGATACCAGTATAGTATATAACTATACGAACATGGTATAGAATTGTACGCAAAGAGTTTAAAAAATATTTTTTTATAATTATTAAACTGAAATAATATCAGTAAATTATATACTGTTAAATTATATATTATATACTAAAATACTATACAATATATCCAAATAATATCTTGTGTTCTTCATTCAACATTATATTATATACTATAACATTATATTGTTGTAATTAATTATATACCAAAATGGTATATAATATACCATTTTGTTATACGGTATAAATTCGTCTTTTTCGCTAGTTCAACCCAAAATTCTAAAATCTACTAAATCTCCAACAAATTGATTCAAAATATAACCACAACCTTCAATTAATATTCAAGCACACTCCAATCATAATTGGATCGAAATAACTATAAATTCAACAAACCCAATTAATGCGCTTCAAGCTTTAAAATCCTTCAATGATGGATTTAATTTTCTCACAATAAAATCTTCGAAAATTAGCATTAACATCATAATCTACACATCAAAGAATAATACTCAATAAATTCCAACAGCAACCACTTCAAACACACATGAAAATTCAAAAACACGTGAAAATTCAAATCTTAGTTAGATAGTACATATTATTTTTTATTTTACTTTTAGGAGATAAAATGAATTATGGAGCACAAATAAAAAAATGGGTAATGATAGCAAGAAAAAGGTACAATACAAACAACATACAAATGGGTAGCGGCAACGAGAATTGATGAGGAGATAAAAAAGGAAAGCTAATTATGTATTAGGCTGGGCAGATAATTAGTTGTAATAGAATAGATATTTGATGTAATTACTTTTAAAATGGGTAATTACGGGTAATTACTTTTAAAATGGGTAATTTGATTAGGTAGGTAAATAGGGTAGTTTCCCAAGAATTTTCTGATTCCATTACAAAAAGTTGGGACTACTAACATCTCTCAAATACAAGAAGGTCACAACTCATATATTTGGAAAAGCATATGCAGGTAGGATGGAAAAATTGTATTCAAGGGACAAAATGCGCCATAGGACGAGGCAAAAATATTAAACTCTGTCATGATAATTGGAAAGAAGAAACATTATACGGCCCCCAAATTATGGTAAAGAAGAACTCTAAGGTATGTCATATTATTCATAACTCTAAATGGAACCAGAAAATTCATCTATTGATCTCGTTGAAATTGTTTTTCAAAAAAAAAAAAAAGTCCACCTATATCCTTAACGTTTACGATTTGTCTAATATTTCCCTCTGTTCGTCTTTTGGTCTATGAAAGTTCCAAGTGTTGTCTTTTGTGTCAAATATATATGTACCTCCCATCAGCTGTTTTTCGCCGTGAAAAATATGTATTGGTTTAATTTAGTTGATATGGTGAAAGCCACCATGTAGTAGTATATATTTGAACTTGTTAAATTGTTTAATGATATAATTGGACATTTTCAACTGCGTAAAGGTATATTTCAAATTATTATAGTTGAATAACTCTTATCATAAGATGCTGCAGAAGAATAGTTTGGTTTCTCTTTTATCCAAAAGCGCTGCATCTGGAATAACTCTTATGAGTATTTTGTTTTATGTACTATATGAGAACTCATGCACAAAAAGAAATAATGTTGATATTTCACAATATTTCACAGTATTCTAAAGACATGTACTCAACATTGTAGTCACATATTCGTTTCTGCAGTGTAATTCTGTCTAGGTGGCATGCCAACTATGCATCCACGTAGATTATGCACACGTTTCCACGGGCTAAGATTAGTCCATATTTGAGTCATTTACCCTACACCAGCTAGCAAGCTGCAGTACTTTAGACCATGTACTTCCTTTTAACATTTTATTCTATCATTTTAGTTTTAATGTTAAACTTTAAAGGTTGGAACACTTGTAAGGAGGAAATTGTAGCATATGTGGCGAAAAGACTGCGATTTGAAAGTGAAGACATATTTTTTTCTTATTAATGTAGGAGTATATATGTTCCTTTTAATGGATTTTACTTAAATCCAACCCATGATCTGCCACCCACAAAAGTTAGAGAGTGGGATCTCTATCTCCACCTCAAAAGTAGCTTATGGCTCTGCACATTCTTAAGCCAACACAACACACTTCCTAACGTGCCAAATGCGTTCAAACGAGCCCTTAGAGTTAGCTCCTCCCTTTATATAACCAAATGGTTTCTTCACCAATCATACACGCCGCAAAAAACCATTATTCATATCTATTCCAAGATTTTTATAGTCCAATAACTAAGAAATACATACAATGTCGGGCATTTTCAAGATTATTGGATTCGAGAAGAGAAGGTCGTCGTGTTCAGATGGAGACGGTGACGGAGAAGATGCATATGGGTATGACTATGCTCCAACAGCATGGTTAGAGGGAGGTGGTGATGACGATGACGATGATGGAGATTATGATTATGCTCCAGCTGCATAAATTCAACGGACGCTCTTGGCAGTGGCAAAGCTAGAGTAGATATAGCGTATTTGGTCAAAACTCACAACTGCTAGTTCATACATGAGGAAGAAATAGGAACCTTGGTTTTAGTTAATCCTAATCTATTTCTTAGAAATATATAGGATTATATACTATTTGAAAGTTTTTGCGACTGAGGTCTGCACTACTCTGAGATCACTAGCTTAGTAGATGTACCTTCTTTTTGTTAATCCGTAAAACGGTACCTGACGATGATGAAGACTATGATTATGCTCCAGCTGCATGATATTCTTTGGAAATTCTCGGCAATGGCAGATTTAGAGTAGACGTAGCGTGTTTGATCAAACCCACTGCCTCTAATCCTAGTCCTCTTTTCAGAATTATATAGGTTTATATAATATATTAGTTGAAATATTTTGCGGCTGATCAGGTCTACACCAAAATGTAAAGGACTCTGAGATCACATGCTTATTAGATGTATCTTTTTCTTGAAAATATTATTTTGAATAACTTATTCAGAAAAGTGACATGGATTATATAGTTAAATGTATTTTCTCTTGATGATGTGATACAACAACAACAACAACAACAACCCAGTAGAATCCCATTAATGGGGTCTGGGGAGGGTAGTATGTACGCAGACCTTACCCCTACCCCGAAGGAGTAGAGAGGCTGTTTCCGAAAGACCCTCGGCTTAA
>AWOL01S0020177.1:0-48896 GCA_000715115.1 Nicotiana otophora
AGATGTTGGCTGCTGTTGTTGCTGTGCTCGATGGTTGCGGGATCTGAAGATGTACCTGCGTTCTTGTTGTAGCTGTCTTTTGTTCAGGGTAGCCTTAGATTTAGAAAAACTCTGTTTATGTATTATTCAAACAGACTATATATTTATTTCATTTTTGCTTTGTATACTCTATTCTTAGAAGCTCATGATTTGTACTGCCAGTTTTTGGGGAGATATATTGGTTTTATATATTTTTTTTAAATTAATTTCATTGGAATTGGATAGTTGAAAATTGGCTTACCTAACGGGTTGGGTTAGGTGCCATCACGACTAGTGGAATTTTAGGTTGTGACATTAATACGGGCTCTGAATGGAACGAGTGGACTCACATTATCCATTAAAACTATAGAAAATATCTTAGATGACTATCATGGTTAATAACCCAAGAATAGTATATTTTTTCGTAAATCACATCTCTTTCATCCATGACTTGCATATATTTCTGTAATGTATAAACTAATGAAATTTCTTCTACATGATTTTATGGAACTGTTTTGATGAGAAATGTGGAGATATATCATTGTTATAAATTTTGTGATACAAGAATCACTCTGGAGAATAGTTTTGAAGTTTTCTTAGATCTCTGAGACGGGTTCATAGCCTCTAGTGGTTTATGTTACCCCAAAACTACTCGTGTCAGAGTAGGAGATTAGTATATCATTGGTCCATGCACTATGATGGAAGTGCCCTGGTAAGGCACAAGACCGCGATCATTCTAGAACCTTGAACTGTGAGGTGCCACAGGAATGGGGTCCAGGCGATCGGGCTGGGATCGTCCACCATATCGATTATATGGTGACATTATCAGAATAAGAATCAGAAAGAATGTCAGAATTAATGGACTCCCCAGCAAAGAAAAAGACGAATAAAAAAATACTTTAGAAAATTTACAATAATTGTTTCGAGAAAGTTTAGATATTTATCTATTTGAATTTTTATACTTTTTCTGAAAAGAAGAGAAAGAAAAGAAAGGGAATTTTCATGAATGACATCAAGAAGAACTTTATAACATATATATAAGTTGTTTGTTTCAACTCTTCATTAGAAGTTTTTAGAATTTTCTTTTATCATGCATACATACATACTTCTTTCAGAGTCTCGTTCCGGCTTTAGTGGGAGGATTGCTTTACTTACTAAGTACCGTTGTGGTATACTGACGGTCTTTTCATAGGAACCTACATTGACATGTGTCAATATAGGCACATATTTTGCAGGTAAGCAGGCTACGAGCTAGGATATTCTCCTTCCATTATTAGAAGATGTGGTGAGCTCCATTCTAGTTCGTGGAGTTCGTTGATTCCAGAATTTTATCTTATTATTGCAGTATTTCTTAGAGACTTCATAGACAGATTTAGAACAGAGTCATCGGTGTCCACTTTGCATTACATTTGTTTTTCAATGTATTTAAGATAAAAGAACGAATTTCCTTTCAGAATATTATTTCATTTGAAGTTTCAGAAAAGAATTTACTTTAAATTATATTGATTTGTATTGAGATGCATTGCACAAAAGAAATAGAGTAGAATAGAAAAATCAAGATGGTTTGCTCGGTCAAGTTAAGGCACCGAGTGTTGGTTACGACTTGGTTAGAAATCGGGTCGTGACATAAAATATGGCTATTCAAATGATATTCATTTTTTGATGTTCTCGATTAGTAAATATGCAATACTATGACTCATTACTCTGAGTTATTCTCAATCTTCATATTTCTATAGATGAATAAAATTTTAAACATTTATTTATTAAGGAAATTTGAGTGTCAACTATTGGGAATATGTGAATAAAGTCCTACATGAAAAATAGAAAGAAAAATAAGTTACTTATAAGGAGTTAGATAATTTTAATGGTGTGAGGCCTTTCGGGAAAAATCGTGCGGGGTTGGGCCAAAGTGGACAATATCACACCATGTTAAGAGTGTCTTTGGGCCGTTTTAGCCCAACAACTGGTATCAGAGCCTATGGTTTGGCGAAACGAGTATGAAGATGGCGAAGTGGTGACGCAGGGCCCGACTTAGTGCCTTTGCCCATCTATGGGCCGGTTCACTACCTTTACTCATAGCTTCAAAGACGCATACGCAACCTCTCCTTGGGTTTCGGTGACCGTAATTAAATACTCGGATCATGTGGGTGGCATACAGTTAATCTCCAAATTAGTCCATAAACGGAGAAACTTAGTTCAAGGAGGAGATAATGCTAGTTAGGGAATTTGATGTATGATTAGCGCTAGGAGCTATTAGGCGAGCCCCGAGCGAAGAGCGTTAGGCGTGTTTCGGGTGCACGGTCGAGCGCTAGGGGCGTAAGCCTCACAGAACTAAGTCCCACACGTGAGCCTCAGGGCGTTTTGACAGTGCCTCGTCCCAAGGCGAGTCCCAAGAAAGCCTTTTAAAACACTGACGTAAAGTCATCCACTTTGCTCTCGTTGTGATGCCCTGGTAATCTTCGAATCCTGGGTCCGCATGTGCCTATGATACCATCCAATTTCAGAAACAGCTTATTTGATTCCTAGCAATTGATCTAATCTTTTTTCTAAATCTATATATCGTAGCTCAGTGTTACTTAAATAACTATATATGATTTATGAAATTTTCTTTCAAAAACTTGTACTCACCGAATGGACAGTTTATAAGACAGTCTTGTGCTAAATTCCACAGCTTTGATCACAACTTAAGGTCAATATTTGATACAATAAAATCACAGTTGTATTTGAAATATACATTAATTGGACGTTCCCACATTCTGAAGTCTCTCGGAGATCAGACTTACTTCATTAGATTTAATATAAGCACAAAATTTGCAAAAGCACAACAATATTCTCCTTGATATCAACTATTTTGTCAAATTAAAGTTGCCTATTGTCGGCTTTTAGGACTTTTTTCTTCTAAATGATATTTCTCAGCTATCAAACTCTCAAAGAACACTTGAATATGTTGATTAAAGAATTTAAGTTATATACATTGACAGTGTAAAGTTTTCTATTAGTGTAACTTAACCTATTATATCAAATTACTTAACATTTTTATCAGGTTAGCTTCAATTACCTCATAAGTGCTTGAGTGTTTAAATATCTTTTACATTGTCAGTAAATGAATCTTAAACTCATCCATCAATATAATGCCTAATGTGGACTAGATAGATTTGGCCAACCAGATGAGTTGATCAATCCATCTATTTTAGGGTATGCATCAAAAATAGATATTAGAAGCAGAAAGTGTTTCTCCTTTCTTTCAAACGGATAATGCTATATTGTTGAAGAATATTCAATTGCCACCTTCATCAGTTTCAATAGGGAAAATGTCCAAATTTATTCTTGTACTTTGGGAAAATATCAAGATTTATTTTCCGTTAGAAGTTTGGTTCAAGTATACCCTTGCCGTTAAACTTTTGGGCTAAAAATACCCCTATTTACTAACGGGCATATGTTTAAAGCTAATTTGTTTCTAATTTTTCTGATTTGGCCTTTTAAACTCACACCCATTTATTAATAGTTTGATTAGCACCAAAAAATTTCATGTGTCAAGCTTATCTTTCTAACCTTCTTCATCTCTCATTCATGTTGAATCAGGGCATTTATAAAATGCAACCCGAATGTAATTCAATTTTATCCATATCCATAGACAACTCACATAAATCATTTTTACCGACTACTACCATTACGACGCAATCTCTATTACGAAACCAACTTCTCCCACAAAGTTCACTGTTGGTGCTAGGGTTGAATTTGGAAATTTCGTCGCCTTTGTTCTTCCTATTTTGATTGGAAGTTTGAAATTTAGTTTTTTTTTTAATTTTGAAAATTAGTTGCTTGTGATTGATTTCCATTGCTTGTTGTCACAAGCTTCTTCTATGTTTTTACTTTGGGTGTCTTCTCTAATCCCAAAATAGAGGTGAATACTTTTTGGTTGTTTCAGTTCAATTCTTAACTACTTCTTTTCATTATTTGGCTTGTGCCAATTTATCTTTCCTTACACTCATCGCCATATCCAAGAAGGAATTATTGTGATTTTTTAAAGCTTGCTTTGTGAGAAAAAAATGTGGATGGAATTTGAAGGAGGTCTCACCAAAGCTGAAAAACAATTGGGTTTCTGCGAGTTGCGGCTGTTCAATGGTGGTGCTATAGTATCCAGTGGCGGATCTAGGATTTTAAGTTTGTGGGTGCTTCACTTTTTTTAACGTAAAGTTACTGTAGAACATATAATATAAGTGCATAACTATTTGAACACGACAATAAAAGAGTTAAATAAGAAAATTGCACTAAATATTATCATTAAAAAGAGACTTATGTTCACAAGCCACAATTGTACTGAACTTTTTATATTAAAAAAGATAATATAATAGCATTATAGCTTACACTTGCAAATAATCTTACACTCAATATATTAAATTAAATAACCATATAAAATTTCAAGAAGGGTTTGGAGGTTTTTGGAAGCTAGTTTTTTCTATCATTTTGTATAATCAATCAGATAAAGGAAAAAAGAAAAGTAAAAAAAGAACTAAATCAAGATGCCATATAAAGAAAAGAAATAAAAAAGAACTAGTTTGGGACAAAAAATTGCCGTATGTTGAAAAGAAACGACATAAGACCTAAACTATCTATCTATATTATTATAAAGCACGGATAATTTATGCTAAATGTTGAACGATTAAAATATTCCTGAAACATTAATCGACTTTTATGCCGTTAGATATTTATATAATTTAAGACTCTAATAGTAAATTACCTAATAATAAAAAAAAATCGATTTAAACTACACATATTGTCAACCGTACAACGTCAATCCTACTTGAATAAGAGGAGCACGTCCATAATTTTCTATCAAACAGAGTTGTTCCTAATTAGTACAATTCTCTATAACAAACAAGGCACGTACTTTAAGAGAAATTTAGTATTATGCTCTAAAACATCTATAACATTTTAAACAAATTGAAAAATTCTTACTATCCTTTAAAGTTAATTCTTATTAGTTCATATAAAGCTAAAACTAAATTATATGATATATTATGTGTTCCTAAGTATGAGGAGTTATTACATAAATTGAGTTAATTTTTAAAATATTAAATAATAAAAATATTATTAAATTATAATCTTTTAAAATATAACATCTACTTTTAAATGATAAAAAATATAGGGGCAAGTTTATATGAATAATTATTTTACATGATAATAAGGTGGTTCTAATAATACAAATGAGATTGTTCTCTTTAATTTATTTATTTTTACTTCTGATTCTTTTACAAATTTCTCAAAGAAAATCGATGTATATATGTTACATTGTTACCTAGAACGGGTTCGTTCAAGTCTTCTATATATCGAAGTTTAACAAAAAATTTCTTTGATTGATTTATTTTCATTAGATGGTCAAGTGCCATAAATTGTTTCCAATTCAATGTTACATCAATTTATATAAAAATAAAAAGCAAAATATTTAGAATATTATTATTAATGTATTATGCGTGATGATTGGTTAAAAACAGTTTAAATTAAGTGAAACAAAATGATTGGATCGGCTCTGTTACAAAAGAAAAAATATATTACGATGTTCATATAGAATGTGAAAATTAGATGGAACTTTCAAAACAATTAGGAAGCATGTATAATATAAGGTTTGATTTTATCTTTGTGTATTGTTCCGAGGATATTGAGTTTATGAATTTAAGTTTTGTTTTTCAAATTATTTATCTTTTTCATACTTACCTTATTCTAGATAATAAAGATTTATTGTTTTTCAAAATAAATGTTTGTACTATTTAAGGACTCATTTATTGAGGATACATATGTTATTTTAGAGTAATATAATCCTTTTAAATGTATCTATTCTTCATGTCCATGTAATTCTTGATTATTCTCGATAGTACATATTTAAATAGCGGAGATTTATCCAAACATTTTAAAATTGTTTTAACTCAAACGATTGAATTGAGTTTCAAAAGTATCCTATACTTCTTCGCAATTTTCTATATTATTTTCAAGTAAAAATGTACGAACTCGACGCAAATATGTGATTCATGTGATTAATCATGTATTTTATTACTTTTACATATGTTCAAAAAATTGAAAAGAATTCTCAACAATGTTACATTATATGTTTTAAAATAATCATCTTAATAGGTGTCACATGTAATTGTTTTTCTTGCATAGTTGTGATTGTTATTTTTATTATATTTTAAGGAGTGGGGTGATCATTTTGAGTGAAAAATGTACAAAAATCGAAATCCCTTGCAATTTATTAAATAATCATGGAGTATACAATGCTTAAATCCAGGGCAAAATATAAAATTGATCGCTTTGTCAAAAAAATTATATTAACTAGCCAAATAGTATATAGAATATGTATACTATATATATAATTCACATATATACCAAAAAGATATTTATCTGCTATTATTTTTTAGAAGTGATTAAAAATATATACTTTTCTAAAATCTTTAATCAGGGACTTGATTTATCATAACATTTGTATAATTAATAATTTATTTCTTTGAATACAGTGAAACAACAATGATTATTTCATCTTGTAAATAATTTGTTACTAAATTTAGTTAGTTGTTCTTTCATTTCAAAATTCTGACTAAAGATTTACGTGCAACGCACGTACATAGTAATTAGTAAAGGGTAAAATGCACATAAAATTAGTGTAGGCCGAGAAGATCGAACCCTCGCCACCCCGGCGTCCACAAGCTCTCAGCACCCATCCCTTACCAAAGTAACCATCAAAAGTTCGGTTTGTTGCGTGCTTTCTTATTATATTTGTCGCATTCGTCATATTTCCTATATCATTATACATTCCGCGTCAGGGTTAATGGGTGCTCCAGCACCCACAAAGCTCTATGTAAATCCGCCCCTGATAGTAGCAAAATGGTGAGGAAAACCATGATGATCACGAGTTTTCTTCTCTCTCTTTGTGAGAGTGAGTGACCATGACTTAACCGGGTCCAATGGAGTCGGATTAAATGGGTGTGGGTTAAAAATGTCACGTGTGCAGCTCTAGTGCTAATCAACAAAATTAGAAATAAATTAGCTTCAAACATATGTCCGTTAGCAAATAGGAGTATTTTTAACCCAAAAATTTAACGTCAAGTTTATATTTGAGCCAAACTTCTAACGAAGGGCAAATTTAAACATTTTCGCAAAGTATCAAAGTAAATTTGGACCTTTTCCCATTTCAGTATAATTGGGAGAAATTGGGGTTAATTTCACCCATGGTCATCCAACTTATCATCTATTTCACAAAAGTCACTTATCTATTTTTTATCACTTAAAAGCCACCCAACTTTACCGTTGTAACTTAAAAGTCATTCTAGTTCAAAACCTATAAAATATCCAATAAAAAATATGACATGGCATTATATTTAATTAAAAAATTAACAATAATGTCACATAAGCTTAAATAGACCATATCTAAGTTAGACCCATTTCTTCTTTATCCGGATTTCGGTCGGTTTTTTGAATATTAGTTTTAATTTATTTTATATTAAAATCCGACCTATTTCGGTCGGTTTCTTAAAAACTAAATTTTGCGGGATTCTAAAATAGTTTCCCGTATTTTTGCGCCAAATTCGGTCGGTTTAGTTAAAAAAAAAAAAAAAATTAGAAAACCAACCGACTTCAATCTCACATAACATATAAATGTATCATTAACAGACAAGAACAACAAGCTAATAAGAACCTATTTTCATAAATTACTATTCCATTAAAGTCAAAATATTGATAAGAAATACACACAATAAAATTGTATAGTAGAAGTTTGCTACTAAAAATTCGGCCAAAACCGACCGCGGCCAACCGACCGAATTCGGTCATTCAAAAATGCGCCAAAAAAAATCGACCGAAGTCAGTCGGTTTTTCAAAATATTTTATTTTTTAATTTATTTTTACGAAGCCGACCGACTTCGGTCGGTTTTTGTTTTGGCGCAAAAATGCGGGAAACTATTTTAGAATCCCGCGAAATTTATTTTTTAAGAAACCGATCGAAATCGGTCGGTTTTTGCATATAAAATAAATTAAAATTAATATTCAAAAAAACCGACCGAAATCGGGATGAGGAAGAAATGGGTCTAACTTAGATATGGTCTATTTAAGCTTATGTGGCATTATTGTTAGATTTTTTAATTAAATGTAATGCCATATCATATTTTTTATTGGATATTTTATAAGTTTTGAACTAGAATGACTTTTAAGTTATAAAGGTAAAGTTGAGTGACTTTTAAGTGATGAAAAATAGACAAATGACTTTTGTGAAATAAAAGATAAGTTGGATGACCTTTAATGTAATTAACCCGGAGAAATTGGTTATAACTAGCTTCACTAGTAGTAAAGAAATTGTTATGAAATTTTGTCACCTCTTAGGTTGCAAGCATATGTACTTGAAACAACCTTTACAAGCTTAGTTACTCTTACCTATTAAGAAAGCAGAGACACAGGGTGAATCGTCTTATTTATCATGGAAATGTGCTTAAGAAGGCAGAGAGACAGGTCGAGAAATAGAAAAGATGAGTTTTCGGATATATAGAATGGTCAATCGAAGGCATAAAACATACTACATGAATTGTTCTTGGAATAAGCCTTAAACTATTTGTATATCATGCCCCTTTACAATTTTAAAGTTAAGAAAATAATATTTTTAGATCTCTTATGTTTAAAAGACAGATTTCTTACATGTAAAAGTAATTTTCTATGTGCAAAAAAAGAGATAGAGTTATAAAACTAAAAATAAGTTTGTAAAGAGGCACAAAATCAATTGACCAAACTAGTCCAATGAAATTTTAGTCCCGACAGTACTTTTCCAAGTACTCGTTATTCGTTAACGTACTGGCAGTGGTGGAGTCACATGCACTCAAGGGGTGTCACCGACACCCCTTCGTCGAAAATTATACTGTATAGCTAGATAATTTTATATATATACTATTTATTGACATCCCTCGACTTCTTGGTGGGTTTATTTTTTTATATTTTGACTTTTTTTTTAATGAAAATCAGAAATATGAAACGTGACCGTCGTGGTAGCTGAAAATTGGTTAAAAAATGAGGTACTAATATATTCACTTTAGTCCAGTTCATGAAATTCTGGGGCTACACTGGAATTTTGTTCGGTTTAGATCAGTCATAGCACCTTTATTCCATCCCTGCCTTTACTCCCTTCCCTCTGTTTATAGAGTCTAGTCTAGTGATAAGGCATCGGTTTTCGCTACCCTTCTCTTCACCTAATAAAAAGCAGTCTAAGTATTTGCAATATCATTAGTATTTGTGCTTCAGGCATATTTCTGCATTTGAAGCTCATTAACCCAACTAATTAGGATTCATGTCGGATAGATCTACTAAGGAGGTAAAGGCTTCCTATCAAACAAAATAGATTTTGGTTATAGCAAAATTATGAGTTCTGAATTCAAGAAAAATAATTTATTGAATTTTGGATAAATTATTTATACAAATTAAGTTAATTTTTTAATATAAATATAAAGTTTTAGCAAAAACTATTTAGCTCTAACTCTAGCTCTGCCCCTGAAAATTGTGTATCACATTACTCTCTTCAAAATTTAGGCTGAAAACGACTAGTAGTCTGCTGATACTCTGAATTCTGGTGGCCTTCCTAAGGGATAAAGACCAACAACTTTCGGCCTTTGTGAGTTTATCTTTGCACTGCTTTTCCAACTTGGTTGCCCCACAATTGACAAATAGATACAATATATTTAGAATTGCATTTTATTTATAATTATTTTTTATTAAACAGGAGAACAGTGAAAATTGAGTGTGAATGACTACTACTACTATCACTAGACTATAAGGCTTGTTGGTGAATTTGGGGTTCCAATTTAAGATCTATACGCCTTTAGTTCCAAAACAATGACACTAATTTGGAGAGACAAACAACTTTTCTGTTTGATAAGGTTTCTTTTAAAAAAGTATTTGTGCCTTCTTTATCCGAGTCCGGAACCAAAATGTGGTTCTTTTGGACTCAAAGAATCAAAATGTGTGGAAAAAAAACATAGTGACCTTTTTATATATAACGCCATTTTAAAGGGTGTTATATCTTAACGGTCGTTTGCCCGTTAAGGTATAGCGCCCTTTAAAAATGCTCTATATTTGAATCCACATGGCGCAAGAAAAGCTAGGGTTGTTCATGGTTTAACAAAAAATCGATCCAAACCGAAAATCGAACCAAACCGATTAAGTAAACCGATATTTTTCTTGATTTGGATTGATTTTGATTTTAAATTTTAAAAACCGATAAAATTTGGTTTGGTTTTGGTTCTATTATAAAAAAACAAAAAATAAACCGAACCAAACCGATAAATTATATATATAATTTAATAACTGTTTATATAAAGTATCATATCTTTTTGTAAATAATCTTAAATATTTTTTGCATTTTAATTATTATATATAAATTTTAGTTTATACTACTTATATCTTAAAAGATTGCCTAAGCCCAAAGTAATAGGAATTGGCCAATTTCTTTTCCTTAAGAGACTCAAATTCTCTAACCCTACTTATCTACTTTTGCCTAACAGAAGAGTTATAAAAAAATCTATCACAAAAGTAAAAAAAAAGCTACTCAAATTGAATATGATATTATGGATTCTATCATTTTTTTTTAGTTTAAATACATAATTTTTACTTTTAAATGGACAGAGTTGTTTGTACTTTGGAACCTTTATTTTGATTTGTTCTTTTGATTCTATCATGTACTGTAACTTAGTTCACCCGGTACAGTTTTCTATCTTATATTATTGCTATAATTTTAATACTCTGCTTTATATTATATGCTACAGTTTTAAATGTAAATAGTTAAAAGAACTATCACTGTAGGTATTTGAATTTATGCTCTAGTAGTACTTAAAATATTGTTGTATAGTGTCGTTTTACTATTATCGACTTATCATTAGCTTATTAAGAATCGAAAATCCGAACCAAACCGAACCAAACCAACAACAACCAAAATGATGGTTTGTATTTAATTTGGTTTGGTTTTTATTTTAAAACTTTCAAAACCGATTAAATTGGTTTGGTTTTGATTTTAATAAAAAACCGACTAAATCGAACCGTGAACACCCCTAGGAAAAGCAGATAAATAGAATTTAATGTACCAAAAGAGGAGTAGAGTGTTGGATGGTGCAATGATTAAAGGCTAGGTATAAAGTTGGTTTTGGCCTTAACGTCCATCCACCATCATTATTTTGTTTTCCTATTTCTTTTTTATTTTTCTTTTCTTTTCATTATTTGATTTAAGTATTTATATATAAGCACTTTAATATTTATAATTACTTTTCAATGTAATTAAAATAATTTAATATTTATTAGAAAATTATGATTTTTGAATTCATTTAAAATAAAATAAAAAAGAAAAGCCTTTTATTATTTCGTTAAAAAATCTATCGACATTTTTAATAGTTGTTATTTTGTATTATACGTAAAACAAAATTATTTTTTTCTCCTTTTATTTTCAAATTAGATTATGAGTTTTATTTTATAGTTAAAATTTTCATAAGAGAATAATATATATAGTTTAATCTATTGCTTGAATTATTTTATTTTTTAAGATTTTTCTTTTTAAATTTAGTTATTAAAATTTTAGTTATTAATCAAAATTCTAAATATATTTTTTATATTTTTACTGAAATGTATTTTTTATTTCTCCTTTTATTCCTTGGTATTCTAATTGTATTATCCATTTAAAAATTTTAAATAAGAATATGGTTGTTCTTATAATCCATTAGGATTATTATTAGCTAAGTAATGGAATATAATTTTAATATTCTTATTAGGAAAACTAATTAAATGGTTGATCATACACTAAATTTTTTATTAATTGTCATGATAAGAATATGAAAATCATAATCCATTACTTAGATAATAATAATTCTTCAATTAAAATTTTAAATATTAAATAGTTATAATAATTTATATTTAATAATAAGAAAATTATAAGATTTATAATTAGAATTTCGATTAATAAAATTCATATAGTGTAAATATAACTAAAATTTTAACAACTAAATTTAGAAAGAAAGATATCAAAAAATAAAAAAATTCAAGCAATAGATTAAACTATATATATTATTCTCTTATGAAAATTTTAACTATAAAATAAAACTCATAATCTAATTTGAAAATAAAAGGAGAAAAAAATAATTTTGTTTTACGTATAACACAAAATAACAACTATTAAAAATGTCGGTAGATTTTTTAACGAAATAATAAAAGGCTTCTCTTTTTTTTTTTACTTTAAATGAATTCAAAAATCATAATTTTCTAATAAATATTAAATTATTTTAATTAAATTGAAAAATAA
Source organism: Nicotiana otophora (assembly GCA_000715115.1). Taxonomy (NCBI): domain Eukaryota; kingdom Viridiplantae; phylum Streptophyta; class Magnoliopsida; order Solanales; family Solanaceae; genus Nicotiana; species Nicotiana otophora. Next base: position 12,329 of record AWOL01S0020177.1, read on the forward strand.
TTATAAATCTTAAAGTATTTATATCTAAATACTTAAACCAAACAATGAAAAGAAAAGAAAAATGAAAAGAAATAGGAAAATAAAATAATGCTGGTGGAAGGAATCGAACCCTGGACCTTAAGCCAAAACTTACTTAATACCTAGCTTTTAACCATTGCACAACCCATCACTCTACTACTCTTTTAGTACATTAAGTGTTATTTATCTGTTTTTCCTGCGCCATGTGGATTCAAATATAGTGCATTTTTAAAGGGCGCTCTTTAAAAGGGTGTTATATATAAAAATGTCACTATATTTTTTTCTCCACATATTTTGGTTCTCTGAGTCCAAAAGAACCACATTTTGATTCCGGACTCTCTTTACCCTTTGTTCTGTTCAATTGGTTGAAAAGGGAGTCAAAATTTGGATTCTAAGTCTTCATAGATGACTGAAAATGTCAAGGTACATTATAGCATCCCTCCTTTATAGGTTTATAGCTTGATTATACAATTTTTTTTCCCTTAAATTTCCCTTGTTAATTTCCAACTAGCTGTGATGTCTGTATTTCTTTAATGACTTCAAGAAAGAAGAGAAACTCAAAATTGATTCCATTTTTCTACCAATGCTGAGAAAATGATGGCCACAGAGACTTGGAAATTTTGGAATAAGGTTGGAAATAATCGAACCTGTCCCTTTCACGTTGGATCAATATAATTACAAGCACAAGAAGATACAAAGCCAATTTATTTTCTTAACATTTCAAACTAAGCACATGTTTTCTTGAAATGTCGTTGTTAATGACATGTTTATATTGGTGAAATTCAAGAAAATAACATAGTTTGAAAAGTCTTATATGGCTAGTCAAATGGACACAATATTGGGCAAAGTCCTCCATTTTGGTAAGTCTTAAGATCCCACTTTTTTCGGCCCACCTTTTGATTGTTTCTTCAAGTGGTCAGAGCCAATATTCTAAGTCAACTAACGTGTTTAAGGGATAGGAATCAAACATGTGGTGCAGGAAAAGAACAAGAAGAGAAAGTATACTTAAATGCAAGAAAATATTCTTTACTTTCTGCTTCTTTCCTTGTTTAGATTTTTGCAAATGTCAAACTATAATTAATACGAGATTCGAGAATGGTGGCTTTAGATTATTTGTCAGTTTTCTTGATTTTCTATCAGTTGCTGATCTTTCATTCAGTTCAAGCTCAGAATCAATCCCAAGAGAGCTGCCCCAAGGAATTCAAATGTGGGAACTTTGGAAATGTGAAGTTTCCATTTTCTGTATCCTCACAACCTGCTTGTGGATTGTACACCATTGATTGTGATACTAAACCAAATCCAACAATTCATTTGGGTGGAAATGTTTACACTGCTCTGGAACAACGTTCGGATAATAATAGTTATAGAGTTTTAGACCTTAGGCTTTATGATTTATTGGCAGAAAACAGTTGCAATTCTTTCGATAAAAGTCTATCTTTTCCAAGTTCCCCTTCAATCTCGATTCGAACCAACGAACGCAATCTTACCTTGTTCAGATGCAACAGCAGTGTAGACATCAACAGGAGGATGAATGATCACTATTTTCGTGACTATAATTATACTAAATGTAGAGGCTTCGGCATTTACTACAAGTATCCGACAACATGGAGGGAAGGCTACTCGGATGCACCAGAGGGAGCTATTCCTGTTAACTGTTCAGTGATTCAATTACCAATTAAATGGAGGTCGCAGTTAACTCAAACTAGTAGCTTGTTTGATCTCTTAACCGCGAATTTTACAATCCAGTGGAGACTGTCTGATGATTGTAGTAAATGTTACTATCAAGGAGGCCGATGTTTAGCTGACAGCAACAACAATTTTCTTTGTTCCCCAAATCCCAAAGGTAAATTTTACTTACAAAGTGAAGTTAATATAACTAACGGTCCTTCCCTACACATGCAATACATTTTAGATGTTCTTGTTATGGTCCAATATGCTAGTCATACAATACTGTGAGATTTGCCTACTTCTACTTTGAATGATCGCTTCTAGCTTTGGACATCTAAAACTGGACTGCTTTCATGAAACTGGTGCCCTCATTTTACCTGAAGCTGATTGCTCTCCTTTGTATCATTCAGTTTTATTTGGAGTTGTTGGCCTTATCTTTGTAATTTCCGCTGTCAGTTTCAGTATCTGTCATTTTAATTGCATAGCTTGTGAATTCATGACAGAGAAAAAAATTTAGTAAATAATGAGCCATAGGTATTTCCAAATGTTCTGCTTGTTTCAATATGTTACTTGGGACCAGTGACGGAGCTACATAGCTCCAAGGGGTGTCAACGGATACCCCTTCACCGGAAAAATGCATCGTTTAGATAGGTAAAAATTATTTTTTTATGTATATATACTACTATGTATTGAATCTCCTTGACTTCTTCGCGTATTTATTTCTTTAAATTTTGAAACCCCTTAATGAAAATCCTAGCTCCAGCTCGTGACATGATTTTTAGAAGAATCCTGCTGGATTTTACTAGTCCATTAGGAAGTTTACAATCTCACCACTCTATTTATGCTACAGATTGTTTTAGAAGTCCTCTCTTAATCTTATTATGGATTTAATATTACAGCATAAGCTAGTCATAATTAACTCTCAGTTCCTCCTCCTTGTGGAAAATTTATCTAACCTTTTTGTTAATTTGCTTTTGTTGCAGCAAGAAGAAAGTCAAAGAGAATTCTAGTTGTAGGTAACTATCTATAACTACAAATCCTTTTCATATTACCAGATTTACTCAATGTTGTCCCATATTGTCTTCCTCAACTATGTTTCACTTTTCTGTAGTCATTTTTCAAACAAAATTTGATTAGTTTCCTCTGTTGTTTGCTTCAGTCTTATCTGCAGTGATTGGCTTGATCCTTTCAATTTGCCTTAGTATTTTTATCTGGCGTTTCAAGAAAGGAAAGGGCGGCTGTTTTCACTTCTTCACAAGAAATACATATTCTGATCCGTCAAGGCAAGGTCCTGAAGGCGGTAGCAAGTACTTTGGAATCCCTGTCTTCTCCTACTCTACACTTGAAAAAGCCACCAATAATTTCGATTCCTCCAAAGAACTTGGAGACGGTGGTTTTGGAACTGTATACCATGGTAATAAGCCACTTAAATCAAGTCATGGCATTCCTAATCAAATATGGAAAAAGCGTTAGGCTGAGTTTTGCATTTTTGTATCAATGCTATTGGGTTGGTAACATATTTCATGAGCTAATAATGTATTTTAATTATTAGGTAAACTTCGTGATGGGAGGGAGGTTGCAGTGAAACGCCTGTACGAGCAAAGTTCCAAGAGGATGGTGCAATTTAAGAATGAAGTTGAAATTCTTACTCGCCTAAGGCACCAGAATCTTGTTATGCTTTATGGTTGCACATCAAGGCATAGTCGTGAACTCCTCCTCGTTTATGAATACATTCCAAATGGAACAATTGCTGATCACCTCCACGGTGATAAAGCAAAGAACGGGAGTACGCTTATATGGCCTATCCGCATGAAAATTGCCATAGAAACTGCAAGCGCTTTAGCTTATCTCCACGCTTCTGACATAATACACCGTGATGTTAAGACTAGTAACATTCTCCTTGACAACAATTTTGGTGTCAAAGTTGCAGATTTTGGGCTCTCAAGACTTTCTCCACATGATGCAACTCATATCTCGACTGCTCCTCAAGGGACGCCTGGATATGTCGATCCAGAATATCATGCATGCTATCAGTTAACTAATAAAAGCGATGTGTATAGCTTCGGGGTTGTCCTTGTTGAGCTCATATCATCACTGCCTGCTGTGGATATAAGAAGGCAAAAGGATGAAATTAGTTTGGCTAACTTTGCATTAAACAAGTTTTTGAAATGTGAATTTGAGGAGTTGATTGATCCATCTCTTGGTTACGAGTCCGATGCTGAAGTTAGGAGAATGACTACTTCAGTTGCAGAGCTGGCTTTTCAATGTCTGCAACTTGAGAAGGAGATGAGGCCAACAATGGATGAAGTGTTGGAAATTCTAAAGGGGATTCAGAGGGGCGAGTTTGAAAGCCAGAAGAAAGAAGAGATTAATGTCATTGACAATGTAGATGAATCAGAAAATGATATACAATTGATGAAATCCAAATTACATCTTTCACCGAATTCTGTGAATGATAGGTGGCTTAGTGGATCTACCACTGCTACTATTAGCGGGTGAAATCCCTTAATGGACAACTTCATCATTTTTCAGCTTTCACTCTCTTCTCATTATTTTTGGCTCTCTCCTTACTTCTGAGTTCATTGCCTAATTGTATCCAAAAATGTGTTTAAAATGGAGATGCCTTATGATATATGCTAACATTCCTAGTTGATGATCTTTAAAATCATTCTTACTCACTTGTTTGTGCAACCATGTCATAATGTAGTTTGATTCAGTTTTTCCTGTTTCCTGATAAATTAGTCATTCTGTTTATCTTCTCACATTTATTAACTGTATGATATCACACATCGCTTGTATCGTTAAAAGATATTTATACAATAAGATCATTTATAGGGTAATTTCATGTAATTCTATGATAAATATTAATTAGTTTTCTAATAAAAATGATAGCTGACTTGCTATTATATGATTTTCTCTCCGCGCCCCTTAAAAGTAAGGCGGCCTCTCAATTTTGTTTCAAAGCTAGTATTAATTAAGAAATTCGTATTACGTATTTAAATTGTTTTATATGGTTCACTAGTTCTATTAGAATGCAAACTCTGAGCTGGTGTCCACTGGATGATATGTGGAAATGATCCTTGCATTTACAACTACTTGCAAGAGCTTATTATTTGACAAGGAAAGAAGTGAAGTATTCAATTGAAGAAGAAGCAAGAAAAGCAGAGTCCAATAATGCTTTGGGTCCCTCGAAAGTCGAAACAGAATAGCCACAGAAAAACTATTTACTTGGTAGGTCACCTTCTTGCAAGTGTTTTCTTTCCACGTGTTTTGGCATATTCAAGGAATTAATAGAACACTTTTTTTCAAGGGCCCTTTTAATTATAAGGGCCGATTGAGCCTCTTTTTTAAAAATATATTATTGTTTCAATTAATATGACACACTTTTCTTATTATTCTATTCCAAAAAGAATAAATATTTTTACAATTGGAGATAATTCAACTTTAAACTCTCCATTTTATACATTTTATCCTTAATAAAAAAAATTTATAATCACACAAATATTATAATCCCACGAAGATTTTACCTTTAAGACTACAACTTTGAAAATTCTTTTTTGGATTAGAATAGCCACCGAAACACTATTTACCTTCTTGCAAATGTTTTCTTTCCACGTGTTTTGGCATATTTAAAGAAATCACATAACACTCTTTTTCTAGGGAGGTTTTAATTATACGGCAAAGGGCAAATATACTCATTTATTTACGAAAATTATGTAAGAATACTTCTCGTTATACTATTAGATTATCTATACTCTTGCAGTCATACTTTGGATTTAAATATACCCTTCATTTAAACGGAGGGACACGTGTCATCGTCTTGTTGGTCAATTCTAAATATCTTCTAATTAATTAAAAAGACTCATTATCCATACTCAAAAAATATTATTTTTTGTAAAAACTGGAAAAAACTAAAAACACATTTTTACCAAAAACTGGAAAAAAAAACGAAAATATTTTTTTTCCAGTTTTTACAAAAACCTGCTTTAAAAAAACTGAAAAATATTTTCTAAATGTTATAAGAAAAAACAAATTATGGTGGATGTCTACTCTTCCTCCATGATCTTGTCAAATGCTTAATGACATATTCAATGACATATTTCTATGCTTAATGGCATATTCAATGACATATTTTTCATCACTTTTCATGCATATATAAATGTCTTGTAATAGATAGGAAAATACACACAATTGAAGAAGTAATAAGAATCTCTTCTCTCTTTCTCTCTATATCTCTTAACTTATTTTTTCTTGTTTTATATTGTAACTTTGAGCTATTTTTAATAACACGTTATCAACACGAAGTCTCTAGCCTCAAGGTTGAATTCCACTTCTAGTAAGGTATATCTCGATGATCTATTGTCAAAATTATCCACATTTTATTCAGAAAGGTATGTAGTATTATAGACACGTCTTTCTGCTACAGCAACAAGTCCGAGCTTTAAACCAAATAAGTTTGTACCACTATTTAGAATAAGCAATTGTCTGGTTATTAGAAAATTAGTATTTATGTGGCTGCTAAGGATGTCACCTTGTTAAATTTTCATGAACTAAATAATATGCGGTATGTGGTATACTAAATAATCTACAAAATTAAAATTATACTTTATTATGTATATTTATGGTTTTACCTTATAATACGATTTTAGTATGCCTAGTATAATGATTATACATTAGTTTATTGTCAAATATAATATAATACAATATAATATAATAATAATAATAATAATAATAATAATAATCGTAACTATTTTATTTTGATAAGATAAAATATTAGTATAAGAAGTATGTACTACACCAAATTTTTCATTAATGATAGTTCTTATCAAATTAACATGTTGAATTATTTCTATATGGAAAGTATATAGTAGCAGATAGCAGACAAAGATTTGTCCACTATTTTTTTAATTCCCTGATTGACTTAAAGGTTCTTCTATATCTTTTTATTTTTCTAGAGAGTATAATTCTTAGTTTCCACAAAAGTGCATGGTAACTAGTAGTACTATTATTCTGTTTGATACATAATTTTTCCTTAATGTTCTAGTCATATCACTTTCATCTTGAAGTAAACTTATTGCAGCAAAGACCACATGTGAATTTTTAATATTATTTTGTATTTTCATATATCTGTTTGACACTAATTACTTAGCTGATTTGAGTAAACGAAAATCTATTGTTGAGAATTATATCCAAGTAACATTATGAAGAGTTTAACTCAAGAGGTAAGCATTTTCTTTGTATTTGAAATTATTTTTGTCCCGTGATATTAATGATATCAACTTCAATGAGTTCAAGTCGCAATGCACCATGAGGGTAAGACATTAGGATCAAGTCCTGATGCTCCATGATGATAAAAGTTGGGTTTGAATCCCAATTCATTATGGTCTAACATGCCTTTATATTGGTAAGATATTGGGTTTGAGTCCCACTATACCATATTGATGATATAATGATAACTAAAGAAAAATAATATATGTTTCATGAAAATGCATGAATATTGTCCCACTTGACTTGCTCCATTCTTGAAGTGAATGTGGTAGCGGCGCATAGTAAGTCTAAATGAAGACAAGTGATTGAACAATGATCGTGGGCGTTCCAAAGATCAAAATAATAATAATCATCACTATGATTATAAAAGGAGAACAATAAGAGTTCTCAAAATAGTCCTTCAAAATATGAAGGCAGTGTTTACCATCAAATTGGTATGAAAAATAATAAAGCACGCCGCTGATTATGATATATTCCTTGAAGAGAATATGACTTGTGATAAGCATTGAGAATGCAGACTCATTCCCAAAGGTGAATGTGGCTATATGTGATAAAAGTAATGAATAAAGACATGCAATGCATGATTAGATGAATACCACACAACTCACATCTAAGGGAGATTTGACTGAAATAAAGAGAATAATTATTGTGTGGTTACATGAATATGTCATTGGTCGCGTACATGTGATACGCCAAAAAAAATATATATATTTTGTTGTGCCTTATAAAAGGTTATTTAAGGAAAAATTAAAGCAAGAAATGATTTTGCTAATGATGATTTTGACCATGACAATTTATTATGATATAATTTTCTCCGTGAAGGAGACATTTACCATATGAATAGTGTGACAAAAGATCTTGTAGTACAAAAGTTATTAAGAGCTTAGGAAAAATTAATTTGTTACTATCCGGATGAATAAAATTATTCACGACATTGATATTGTAGAGTCTCAAAAGAAACTTTTTGAGTTTCAAATGTATAAGTCAAAGTGGTCGGCATATTGAGACTATAAATGAAAGGATTATTGAATATTTTTATATTTCTATAATCATAACGGGTAAATATGAAAGATACCCGATTTTTTTTCTATTTGTACTACACAAATATAAGCATGATGATGGAATCATATGTCACAAGTAAACTAGAGGTTTACTGAAACAAATATTAGTTGGCATGATCGGTTGACCATCCCGGTTCAATTATGATGCGAAAAATTAATTGAGAATTACATTGACATGTATTGAAGAGATAGAATATTCTTGAAGAATTCTTTTGTGCTGCTTATTCTCATGATATACCAGTTAAAGTTGGGATTAAATCCCTTGATTTCTGGAACAAATAAAAGGTGATAAATATATGGGCTCAGTCACCTGCCATGTGGACCGTTTACTATTATATGATTTTAATAGATGCATCTATTTTATGGTCACATGTGCATTTGTTATCAACTTGCAATTTGACTTTTGCAAGATTGATCGCTCAAATTATTAGAGCACAGTTCCAGAATATAAATTATAATAATTTATCTTGATAATACTGGTTTAAATCCAAGTTGGTTTAGCAGAAATTGTATGCCTCCAATTATATCTAAACCATTGGTTATGAGAACAAAACTTCCAAAATAAAATTTAGTATGTGATGTATTATTTAATATACAACAGCACTTATACGCATCTAGCCAAGTTATGTTAAGTTCTCCCTATCACAATCGGTTCAGGGTTAAGAACCAAATAATTTCCATCTAGAAATATGAATGTGCTACATGATTTAATTATCCCATCACAATGCATAAAGATGGATCCCCAAATAAGGCTAGGGATATGTGTTGGTGATCCCAACAATAGGGGGAGAAAATGGGCAGCTAAAAAAATAATGCATGTAATGAATTATTATGAGTACATCTAGATCCTCATACGAGAAAATGTGAACTTGAAGTTCAAGTGATAATTTATTTATAAAATATTGCCAGACGTATTTGCTGACCCAAAGCTAAATGTCATATTCAGCTGCTAATGCTCCAAATAAAATAAAGTTTATAATGAATAGAGTCTATGGCATGCATGAAGCATAATAGACTAATCGGTTCCAAAGATAAAACTCCTTGAAGAAGGAGATGAGCAAATGTTCAATATGGTCATAATGAGGAGGCAAGTGATCTAGAAAAGCACCATGACATAACACTTCATAAGACGTCATGGGAGAGGCTCAGGTACCTGAAAATAATAAGATAAAGAGATCTTAATAAGTTATGTATTTATTGGGTAATAGTAGAACCGGTATAAAATGATCGTCGACGATATTGTTAATATAATGTAGCGCTCAATATTATTAATATTGACGAGGATCTTGAGCATAAATCTGTCATGAAATTTGGACAGATAAATGATTGGCCAAATGAAAAATACGCAATGGAAATTGATTTCACCTGAAAAATATGAAGTTGGACGGATAGTCCCAACACCTGAAAGTATAAAGCCAGTGGAGGTATAAATGTGTTCTTGTGCGAAACAAAGGTCAAGTCGATAGACATAAAGACGACTTGTGTCACAAGAAGATTTGTAAATATCCTGGCATTGATTATATAGAGACATGTTCTCCTGTAGTGGATGTCGTCATTTCAGGTTTTAATCTGGCAATACAAGAAAAACGTGATATGCGTATAATAAAAATCATTGAAGGATTTAAATTGTTCTGAAGCATATTAAGGTTTCCAAGAAATTTGTTAAATAAAGCTTCAAAAATCTTTATACAGATTGAAACAATCAGGGCGCATGTGGTATAATCGCCTGAGTGAGTACCTGTTGAAAGAAGGGTACAAGAATGATTCAATTTATCCTTGTGTCTTTATAAAAAGATCTGGATCTAAATTTGTTATAATCGCCGTGTATCTAAATCTGGATCTAAATTTGGAAAGATAAAATTTTGTCTTGGTCTACAAATTGAGAATTGAGTATATGAAAGATGGAAATTTTGTCCATCAATCAGCATACACTAAAAAGATTTTAAAGCGATTCTATACGGATAAAGTGCATCCATTGATACCCCGATGGTTGTGAGATCACTCGATATAAATAAAGATCCATTCCGATCTCATGAAAATAATGAAGAGTTTCTTGGTCCCGAAGTACCATATCTTAGTGCAATTGGTGCACTAATGTATCTTTCTAACATTACAAGGTCTGACATGACTTTTTCAGTTAATGTCTTAACAAGATATAGCTCTGCTCCTATAACGAGACATTGTAATGGAATCAAACACATATTGCGATATCTAAAAGGGACTACCGATATGGGATTATTTTATAGCAATGATTGCAGTCCCGATCTTGTTGGTTATGCCGATACTGGGTATTTATTTGACCTACACAAGGCTCGGTCTCAAACAAGCTATGTGTTTACATATGGAGGCACTATCATATCTTGGCGATCGACTAAGCAATCAATCGTGGCTACTTCATCTAATCATGCTAAGATAATTGCTACATGAAGCAAGTCGAGAATGTGTACGGTTGAAGTCTATAATACACCTTATTCGAGACAAATGTGGTTTGAAGTGTGACAAACTACCCACAATTTTGTATGAAGACAATGCAGCATGCATAGCCCAATTAAAGGGAGGATTCATAAAAAGGGATAGGACAAAACACATTTCACCAAAGTTATTTTTCACACATGATCTTCAAAAGAAGGGTGATATCAATGTGCAACAGATCCGTTCAAGTGATAATATAGCTGATTTATTCACCAAATCTCTACCGACGTCAATCTTCAAGAAACTTGTGTACAAGATTGGGATGCGAAGGCTAAAGGATGTGAATTGATGCTCTCATCAGGGGGAGTTAATACGCGTTGTACTCTTTTTCCCTTACAAGTTTTGTCCTAGTGATTTTTCCTTGCAAGGTTTCTAACGAGGCAACCAAAAGGCGTATTTCTAAACATGTGTACTTTTTTTCCTTCACTAGATTTGTTTTCCCATAGGGGTTTTTCCTAATAAGGTTTTAACGAGACACATTATCTATAGACATCCAAGGGGGAGTGTTATAAGAAAAATTAAATTATGGTGGATGTCTACTCTTCCTCTATGATCTTCTCAAATGCTGAATGACATATTCAATGACATATTTCTATGCTTAATGGCATATTCAATGACATATTTTTCTTCACTTTTCATGCCTATATAAATGCATTGTAATAGATAGAAAAATACACACAATTGAAGAAAAAATAAGAATCTCTCCTCTCTTTCTCTCTATATCTCTTAGCTTGTTTGTCCTTGTTCTATATTGTTACTTTGAGCTATATTTTATAACACTAAAATAATATTTTTGTAAAAACTGAAAAGCAATTTTATAAAGCAATTAAAAACTGAAAAAAACTGAAATATTTTTAACTAAAAACTGGAAAAAAAAAGAGTAGAAAATATTTGTTTTTTCAGTTTTTACAAAAACACTGCTTTAGAAATTTGCTTTTTAGTTTCTTTTTCAGTTTTTACAAAAATATTATTTTAGAAAATATTTTTCAGCTTTTTTTAAAGCAGGTTTTTTGTAAAAACTGGAAAAAAAATATTTTTATTTTTTTCCAATTTTTAGTAAAAACAATTTCAGTTTTTACAAAAATAACTGCTTTAGAAAATTGATTTTCAGCTTTTGTTTTTCAGTTTTTTCAAAAATATTGTTTTAGAAAATAGTTTTCATTTTTTTCTAAAGCCTTTTTTTTTGTAAAAACTGAAGAAAAAAAAATTGTTTTTTCAGTTTTTAGTAAAAATAATTTCAGTTTTTTCCAGTTTTTACAAAAAATAATTGCTTTAAAAAATTACTTTTCAGGTATGATTAATGAGTCTTTTTAATTAATTAGAAGTTATTTAGAATTGACCAACATGGCGACGACACGTGTCCCTCTGTTTAAATGAGGGGTATATTTGAACCCAAAATATGACTGCAGGGGTGTAGATAACCCAATAGTATAACGAGGGATATTCGTAGACCATTTTCGAAAATAGAAGGGTATATTTGGCCATTTGCCGTTAATTATAAGGGCCGATTGAGTTTTTTTTACTTCTTCTTTTCTTTCCCTCAAGAACATAACCCGAAATATTGTTCCATAGGTGAACAACTCTCTTGTAGGATTGAGCTAATAATAGGTTAATGATATATTAGATTGATTAAATCTAATTTTAAAATAGCCCCAGAGAAATTTTATTTCTGAAAAGGCCCAAAATTGAAAATCCCTTTCCCCAATGTTCTCTACTCTAAAATTCCCAATATTTTCTTCATCCCCTTTATTTAATAGAGCCAAATCTTCGTCCTTCCTTCTTCCACAATTCTTAATTTTTCAGATTTCTATTATTTTCCTTATATCTTAGCCAATAGCACATTCTGCACCCTCCAGTTATTGTGGAGAAGAACCTGATTATGGGAAAAGGCATAAGTACCCCTCAACCCATGACCGAAGTTTCAATTACATATTTTTTTCTTTTCCGAGGTCCTATTATTCCTTAATTCTAAAGTGAAATAAATATCTTCTTAAAATTTTGGTACTTTTTCGTTATTCTTTTCATTTATTATAACTTATTCTATCCAAATATTTTCTTTTTTTCTTTTTTCATTCTCTTTCTTTATCATGCATATAGTTGGGAATACTGACAATTTTCCTTCCCACAGTCACCAACTCTTTTTTTTCGTTTCTTTCTCTAAATAATTTTGTCGGCAAGCGTTTAATTATCCTTTTTTAGTTCTTATTATTATTATTTTTTTCTATTCCTTTCATTTCTCTTTTTCTTCTTCTTCTTTTTCTTTTGTTTTCTCTTTTCTTTTTCCTTTTCTTTTTTGCTAGTTGCCGGAAATAATGGTGTTCCGATAACTTCCTCCAACTAAGACAGTAGCAGATTAACGCAAAACAATTTCTATCACATTAATATATCCATCAAAGCAATGCCTTGATAATAGTTGCATCATAATTTTTATTTTATAGTAATATATTCCCAATATATTTCTTTTATTTGCTTTAGGTTTACAGGGGAGCCTTGGGAGAAGGGTGTTTAGGGTTACAACAGAAGGTGTATTGTTCTTGGAGGGGGTGACTTGATTTTTGAAAAAATAAAAATAAAAATAAAAAGTTTAAGAGATACAACAACAACAACAACAACCCAGTAGAATCCCATTAATGGGGTCTGGGGAGGGTAGTATGTACGCAGACCTTACCCCTACCCCGAAGGAGTAGAGAGGCTGTTTCCGAAAGACCCTCGGCTCAAAAAAAAAAAGCGAAGAAAGCGAGAGATAATATTAGTATCACAACAACACTCAAGTTTAAGAGATAATGATAATTAATTAAATATAATTAATGTGGTATCCAATTAAAAATAATTATTGCACATATTTGTTTGTTATAATCTTATTTTTCGTGCTTTTCACATGCTTCTAAGAGAGTGAACTCACTCTCTTTGCCACCTCAACATTTAGGAAGGTAATAATTTCAGATTAAGATAATTTAGGTGAGTAATATGACCCTCGAAAAGGATATATGTGCAGATAAAACTTCGGTCATAGGTTGAAGGGGTACTTATGCCTTTTCCCTAAGATTATCTTGCATGCCAAAAAAAATTGGGTCGTCTATATTTTGGTTGCAGAAATTATGGGGTAAGTTAAAATTTAAATTCTATACCAAGGTAGTTTATCGAACACATAGTACGTATTTTCTTGTCAAATATCCTATCTTAGGAGAGTGTGTCGCAACCTACCTCAAAGTTCTTCATTTCCAACGAAGCTAGTCTCTATGTCTACCAACAACATTCGACAACCTCAACCTACATTAAATAATATGGTTAAAGTCCGTTTTTAATCCCGAAGAAATTTATTTCTTTCAATTAAACTTTGCGTAGAAAACCCTAATTCAAGATTTTTATTTTCCAAATCTTGCGTTAAATCTTACCCTTGTAATGTTTTCAAGTTGCTAACACTACTCTTAATTTTTTTCTTTTTGGTAAGATATTTTTTATACAACAATTGAGTATTTACAGCACAAGCTGTAACGACCCGGTCGGTCGTTTTGAGTATTACAATCCTGTTTCCCTATTTACTGCTTAATTTGTGCTTTACAGTTATTATATGACTTGTCGGGATAATTGGTTCGGGTCCAGTAAGGTTTTGGAATGAATTGGAACACTTAGTTCCAAGGTTTAAAACTTAAGTTAAAATAGTGACGGATATCGACTTATGTGTAAACGACCCCGGAATAATATTTTGATGATTCCAATAGCTCTCTGTATGGTGATTTTATACTTAGGAGCGTGTCCGAAAAAATTATTTGGAAGCCCGTAGCTAAATCAGGCTTGAAATGGCAAAAATAGAAATTTAAGTTTGGAAGTTTGACCGAGGAGTTGACTTTTTGATTTTGGGGTCGAAATTCGATTCTGAAAATTTGAATAGGTCCGTTATGTCATTTATGACTTGTGCGTAAAATTTGAGGTCAATCGAACTTGATTTGATAGGTTTCGGCATCGAATGTTGAAGTTAAAATTTCTTAGTTTCAAAAATCTTGTCATCTCACCCTTCTACACTATTCATCACACACTCATGTACACAACAAGGAGGGGGTCATGAAATAGGAAGGATTTTCTACATAAAAAAAAAAAGAGAGAGGGAGTGGGGACAACACTTTGAGGGGAAGGGAGGATTTTCGGGAGAGAGAGTTTGAGTGGGGGCAACACTTTGAGTGAAAGAGAGGATTTTAAGGAGAGAGAGATAGAGGGAGGTGAGAGAACAGAATAGGGGGAAAAGGGAATACGAATCAGATTCATCCCGAGCTCCAAAATACAGACAGAGCAATAGAAAGGGGGACCATTGAGAGAAAACAGAGACAATCGATTAAGCTCACAAAACATCAGCAGTCTTCATCATTAACACTATGTAATACACCTATGAAATATACCTTTATCCAAGTGAACCATCGAGCTCCAAATTAAAGCATCACCATCATCATAAATCACCCGTTATCTCCATTTCTTCAGTTTTTGTCGAGTAAAACAAGGCTCAGGTGAGTAGTCGTGCTAAAAGGCGAGGTCGTCGTCGGGATTTCCGATTTGAGATTTTCGGTCATAAATTCCCCGTTTCTATTTCTCCGATTGGATTTCAATTGTCAGAATTCTATTTTTGCCGTCAACATCTCTTGCGTGTACTGCTCGGAGGATATTTTTATTGAAAAAGCTAATTAAAGATTCGAGACGGAGGCCGATTCACGAGGAAAAGGCATTGCAGAATAAAGAATTACATGATTTGAGGTAAGTAACACTTCTAAACTTGGTTCTGAGGGTATGAATTCCTAAATCTGGTGTTATATAAATTATTTGGAGGTGACGCACACGATAGGTGACGAGCGTGTGGACGCGCACCATAGAAATTGTGACTTGAATAAATCCTGTGAAGTTATAAAATTAAAGAATCATGTTATTATTCGCATATCCTTCACGTGTTAGGAAATTGAGCCGAGACTCGTATTAAAGATCATGATTTGGCTACATGCCGATATTTTAGGGCCAATAGGGTCATGTTGCTGTTGAATTAATTATTTTGAAATGTACATTTCATACTTAGTCATGCTCATCCATTGTGAGGATACTATTATGGGATCGGGTTGCACGCCGCAGCAGGCCTTATAGGCTTTATTGTTCTGGAACGGGGCTGCATGCCGCAACAGGCCTTATTGGATTTATTATTATATGGATCGGGGCTGCCCACCTGCAACAGGACATATCGGCTTTATATCACTCTTGGGCTACAGGAGCCCCTCCGGAGTCTGTACACACCCCTAGTGAGCGTAGATAATTATATATATTTGGGATGGACTTCCTAGGGCATGGACTTGCCTTATTTATATTGTGATGAATTTACCTGGACATGGATATTGTCTGTATCATTTACATTTGAGGATAAATTACCCCAGGACTGGATTGGCCTTATACGGTATTGAGTGGCTGAATATCAGTTGATGTGTATATATATACGGTATGGAATATCCCTGATCTGGATTGGCCATAAACAGTACCGAGTGACCGAATGATTAGTGACCAGTAGTACATGAGGTCTTTTCACTGAGATGTCACATTCCTCATATCATGCAGTATTGATCTATTTTTCTTGTACTGAGTTTAACTGTTGAACTTGAAAGCATGCCTACATTTCTGTATCATTATTTATGTACTAGACTGTACATGCGGAGCTCGTCACTATTTTTAGCCCAGAGGTTAGTCTTGTTACTTATTGAGTTGGACTCATACTACACTCTGCACCTCATGTGCAGATCCAGGTGCTTCCGGACACAGCGGCTCTTAGACCTCAGTGTGTTACCAGTTGGAGACTATCAAGTTAGCTTCTTGGCGTCCGCTGACCTTGTCTCTCTTCCTCGCAGATATTGTATTGTTATATATTTTCATACAGTATTTTTAATCAGTCAGACTTTGTATTCATTTAGATGCTCATGTACTCAGTGACACTGGGTTTTGGGAGTATTTTGTATCTGTAATTGTGAGGTTTTCTATTGAAATAAAATATTATGTTTCCAATCTTAAAAGAAATTGCGGTTATTTTAGATTATTGGCTTGCCTAGTATTGAGATAGGCGCCATCACGACATGTGAGATTTTGAATCGTGACACAAAAAAAAAAGAAACAAGAAAGAGTGCACATCATCATCATCTCTCAAACTATTTCTTCCACTATTTCTACCATACTCAGATTCTTCAACTAAACCGAACTGTCAAACTTAGACATCAAGGATGGAAATTGAGAAGTTGAAGTTTTCCTATTAGTAAACTCTTCAGGGCACCTCTATAAAATATCTCTTGAACCAACTGTCTAACCATACTATATTTAGATCTCTGCTATTGTCTGAACACTATGTGATTCCTCTCGTGCTATAGAATATACATACTCCCAGCAAGGCACATTCTATACATCTGAGTTGTGGCACTATTACGGAAGCATGTTAAATTGCATGCCCATATAACTTCATTTGGCCATTCCATTGGTTGCCTAAGTATTCACTGCAATACAATATTTGGCTCAATAACCTTGCACTCACCGAGCATAGGAAGAATAAGTGAGATAGATTCCTACTGTATATTGTATAGAGGACAAGTCATTGAGTCAATGATACCCCACTATTCATAATTTTAATGTAAGTAATATCTAAAAGTTGGGTGAAAGATTAACTTTTAAACTTCAAACCCTAACTTCTCTCCTTATCGGGTGATTTTGAAGTTTCTGAATGAATGTTATGACGGAAGAGGGGAATCTCTAAATTAGGAATCAGTGTTTGAATTTTGAAAGTAAGCTGATAAATACGGGGAAGAGGCAGAGACGAGTAATGCGACATGGAAAATTATTAACCCTTCCTGAGTACACGTGTTTTAGTAGCTTAATTGTAATAGATGGCTAAGATTGAAAGTTAGCTAAATCAATTAATGGCCTAGATTAAATCTTCAGCTGGGTTAGTTATTGGGCCTTTAGTTAGTTAGTGGGTCGTTGCAGTGTTGGGATTTATATTCCAAAGAGCTCTAAAGGAGATGGTTATGCAATCTAGTAATCTATTTTCTCTACTATTCCTTCCTCTCATTTTCTCTTCTATTTTCTTCTCTTCTTCTCTTCTCTCTCTCTCTTCCTTACCCAATTCTAATTCTTCTTTTCAGGTAATTCCTCCATTAAAGCTCAAGTTCCAGCTGAATACCTAATAGTTTTCTACTTGTAATTACCTCTGAGTTGTAATACAAAAGACAATTATCAATAAAAGTTGGATTTCCATTCCATTGCATTTACAATTTCACATAAGAATATTAGATTTTAGATCAAAGCATCTCCTGGCCCTACAAATCATGACTATTACAGAACTAGATCGAAATCTATGGAGGACAGTCTCAAGAAGTTAGATACAACTCCAAAATAATATAACAGAAGAAAGCAAGAAATATGAGACCACATATGCCAAAATTGATGAGCTGGCTTGAAAGTTCGGTGTATTGATGGAAAAGTTATTGCCCAACCATGCAGGCATACTAGATAGTGAACCAGTAGAGATCCATCAGCAAGAAGAATAGAGGAGTGGCCTCATGGGGGAGCAGATAGTCTCTTCCTTGGTCGGTGAAAGAAATCATCATGGTGGTCATTGCACATATAATTCCAGAGTTGAATTCCCTTATTTTGATGGTGCTGTGGGATCTTACCCTTGTTCTTGGTTGAGAAAGTGTGAGATATTTTCACTACAACCATGTATTCAATTTAGAGCAAAAACTTAAAAAAGTAGTCTTATACCTCAATGGAAGGGTAGAAGCTTGGTATTTCTCCTATCAGTTAAGTAAAGGAAATGTTAGATGGCCAGAGTTTTGTAAAGAAATCTGTAAGAGATTTCAGGATGCAAATAATAGTAGATTCAATCTCATTGGAGAATTTAAAAAGATAGAGCAAAGGGGGAAAATTAATGAATATTTGGAGAAATTTTAGGACCTTAAGGCTTGGATTCTAATCAGGAGCCCAACTATGCCAGAAGAATTCTTTTTGGAATTCTTTGTTGAAGGCCTCAAGGAAGACATAAGACATAGTGTGAAGATTCTGAATCCCTATAACCTAAGACAAGATGTTGAAAAGGTTAGGCATCAAGAAAAGGTGATTGAGACTTGGAATAAGAAAGGAAAAGCTACATGGGGAAAAGGAGAAACCTATATCAGTTACCAACAGTCAAACAGTCAGAACCTTCATAGAGGTGCCAAAGGTGCAGGGGTGTCCAACTAAAATATACAGGTAAGCAAGGGCTTTGAAAACATGAGGAATAATGGGTTGTGTTGGAAATGTGGTGACAAATATTTCCCAAGACATGTATGCAAGCAGAAGCAAATTAATATTATGGCTGCTTCTGAAGATCCAGACTATGATGGAGCCAATAGAGGAAGGAGTTAGTCCAGTCTATCAGGCAGGAGAGAAAGTCATGGATGATGCCAATAGCCTCAATGCTTTTTCTGGAATTGAGGTGCCCAATACAATTAAGCTGAGGGGTAAGTCAAAGAAGAACCTAACAACTATTTTGCTAGATTCAAGAAGCACACATAGCTTCATGGATATAGAGAAAGACAAGAAGATAAGGTGCAAGATCACAGAGTCTACTCGTATGAGGGCCACTGTGGCAAATGGCAACCATCTTATGAGTAGGCATACTTGTCACTGTTTAAATGGATGATTCAAGGAGTGGAGTTTGAGGATTCTTTTAGGCTAGTCAGGCTTGAAGTAAATGATATGATATCAGGGGGGATTGGATGAATAATCCAGTTTTGCTAAAAGTATGTTGGACTCACCTACTTACTGTAACTGCAGTAGAAGGGGCAACTAGAGTTAAGCATCCCCTTGTCAGCAACTAGAGTTAATTATCTACTTAAGAAGGGGCAAGCTATTTGGGCTCACTTATTTACTGTAACTGCAATAGAAGTTGAAGAACGAGAGAAGGTACCTACAGCTATCCAGCAGGCCCTGAAGCAATTCCCTGATGTGTTTGTGTAACCTACAACCCTTCCTCCCAAGAGGAATCATGGTCATTATATCCCCCTGAAACCAAACACAACACTAGTCAGCATAAGACCTTACAAGTACAATTTCTTTAAAAAAAAATGAAATTAAGAAACAAGTGAATGAGATGCTAGCAAATGAAATCATACAACCTAGTCATTTGCCATTTTCATCACCATTATTATTAGTTAAGAAGAAAAATAAAAGTTTGAGATTTTGCATTGACTACATATCTCTCAATAACATGATTGTTAAGGACAAATTTCTCATTTCCTTGATTGATGACTTAATGGATGAACTACGTGATTCTTGTATATACTCTAAAATTTACTTAAGGGCAGGTTACCACCAAATTAGAATGGGAGAAGAAGATATTTACAAAACAATCTTTAGAATACATTTAGGCCATTATGAGTTCAACGTTAAGCCCTTTGGCTTAACCAATGCCCCTGCCACATTCCAATCTCTCATGAATCATGTGTTTAGGGCCTATTTGAGGAAGCTTGTTCTGGTTTTCTTTGATGACATATTAGTTTACAGTGCCTCACTAAATGATCATACACAACACCTTGGAAGAGTACTTGAAATATTAAGGAAGGAATAGCTCTTTGCCAGACTTTCTAAGTGTTCCTTTGGCCAATCAAAGGTAAAATATTTGAGGCACATTATCACTAGAGAAGGAGTAGCTACAAACTCTTCTAAGGTAGAAGCAATGACTAATTGTCCTGTTCCTAAGTCCATTAAGGCTCTAAGAGATTTCCTAGGTTTTACAAGCTACTACAGATGATTTATATAGTATTGTGGCATCATCAACAGACCATTAACCAATTTGCTAAAAAATAATGCATTCCAATGGCCTGTAGAGACTAAAACTACCTTCCTAACATTGAAGCAAACCATGTCTACCGCCCTTGTACTAGCCCTAGCAAATTTCTCTAAGACTTTTATAGTGAAAACTGATGCATGATCTACATGAATGGGGGTTATGTTGATGCAAGATGGCAAACCTCTTGCATTCTCCAGTAAAGTTCTAGGCCTTAGGCATCTGGGCCTATATACTCATGAAAAGGAATATATGGATGTCCTATCAGCTATAGACAAATGGAGATACTTCATATAAGGAGGATATTTTATTATTAGGACAGACTACCAGATCTTGAAATATTTGTTATAACAGAGAGTGACCACTTCTTTACAACAGAAGGGTTTGGCTAAGCTTCTTGTCTTAGACTATGAGGTACAGTATAAAAAAGGAACAGAAAATAGGGTTGCAGATGTACTATCTAGAAGGGAAGAGGAAGAGCCTTCTTTATGTGTAATTACTACTACCAACCCAACCTGGATGAATGATATTGCGTATAGCTATGATCATGATCCCATGGCTCTACAATTGTTAACTGAGATGATCACCGGCTCTGATAACAAGCCAAATTTCACCTTACAACAAGGTATCATCAAGTATAAACAGAAGATTTGGGTTGGAAGAAATGCCAACCTTAGAACAAAAATCTTTGAGGTCTTCCATCAATCACCTCTAGGAGGCCATTCTGGGCAACAAGGAACTTACAGAAAAAATTAAATGGTTTTCTATTGGCCCAAAATGAAAGAGGATATACATAAATGGGTAGCTCAATGCGATGTGTTTCAAAGAGTGAAGACTGAAAATGTGCATTACCCAGGCCTGCTACAGCACTTGCCCATCCCTAAAGGTCCTTGGCAAGATATAGCCATGGATTTCATTGAACGCTTGCCTCACTCAGGGCATAAGAATTACATCTTAGTGGTAATGGATATATTAACTAAGTATGGGCATTTTATTCCTCTTAAATACCTCTACACAGCTAAAAAAGATGCAGATGTGATCCTAAAAGAGATATATAAGTTACATGGGCTTCCCAAGTCCATAGTAATAGACAAGGATCCCCTATTCGCTAGTCAATTTTGGCAACAAATGTTTAAATCCTTAGGCACTAAGCTTAACATATCCACCTCCTACATCCTCAGTCAGATGGCAAGACTGAGAGGCTCAATAGATGCCTAGAGTTATACCTACGAGCCAGGATCTTTTCTAATCCTAAACACTGGCTCATGTGGCTTCCACTAAGAGAGTGGTGGTACAACACAACTTACCACATAGCTCTAAAGGCAGCCCCATTTTAAGCTATTTATGGATACCCACCTCCTCAAATTCCTATGGGGTCTTTACCTCATTCCACGCATACTACCGTGGGGGACAACCTAGTTCATAGACAAACCATGCTACAATATTTAAGAGAGAATTTGCAGGTGGCATAAGCTAGAATAAAATTCTTTTGCAGACAAAAACAGGATAGACAAGGTTCTAAATGAAGGAGACTTCGTTTACTTAAACCTACAACCTTACAGGCAAGCTTCAGTAGCAGTAATAAAAAATTTAAAGCTCAGTGTCAAATACTATGGGCCCTACCAAATCACAAAAACGATAGGTTCAGTGGCTTACCGGTTAGCTCTACCAGCAGGTTCTCAGATCCATCTGTTTTTTCATGTGTCACAATTAAAGAAGCGCGTCGGTCCAGGTGTGGTGGATCGTCTACAACCTTCAATATGTGGTCAAGATGGTCGGTTGATAGTCCAAGCAGTAGCTATTCTTTAGCGATGTATAGTCAAGGTGCATAATGCAGCAACGATCAAGGTTCTTATTTAGTGGTCGAACCTTGGAGTCGATGAAGCAACGTGGGAGGACTGGGGATATATCAAAAGCTGTTTCCTGAATTTATGGCTCAACTCCGGCCTTGAGGACAAGGTCGATTTGAACATGGGGTATTATTATGTCGGAAGAGGGAAATCTCTAAATTGGGAATTATTATGGTTTGAATTTGAAAAGTAAGTTGATTAATACGGGGAAGAGGCGGAGACGAGTAAGGAGACATGGAAAATTATTAACCCTTCCTGAGTGCACGTGTTTTAGTAGCTTAATTGTAATAGATTGCCGAGGTTGAAAGTTAGCTAAATCAATAGACGATCCAGATTAAATCTTCAGCGGAGTTGGTTATTGGGCTATTAGTTAGTTGGGCTGTTAGTTAGTTAGTGTGTCATTGCAGTGTTGGGCTTTATATTCCAAAGAGCTGGGAAGGAGACGGTTATGCAATTTGGTAATTCATTTTCTCTATTATTCCTTCCTCTCATTTTCTCTTCTCTTCTCTTCTTCTTTTCTATCTCTCTTCCTTACCCAATTTTAATTTTTCTTCTCGGGTAATTACGCCATTAAAGCTCAAGCTCCAGTTGAAGACCCAATAGTTTTCTAGTTGTAAATACCTATGAGTTGTAATACAATAAACGATTATCAATAAAAGTTCGATTTCCATTCCATTGCATTTACAATTTCGCATAAGAATATTGCAATGAACTCATATTGATTCAATCCATAAGAGTGTTGATCTCAATATTTTGGGTGTGATATCTAACAAGATTTAGTCATGAATTGACCCAAAGAACTTACCTTGACAATTGTTTCAAAGAGGTGCTTGAACTCTCTCTGGAAAGTCCTAAAACAGGTCTTAAGAAACAAAAAAAGGCCAAAATTAACTTCCAACTATCAAAAATAGATTATTTTAGTCCTCCCTTATCTTTTGATATCAAATCTACCCTTGTTGTTAGAAAAGTACCCCTTAAAACTAATGGTTGTCCATGTGAGCATATACAAATGAAAAAATAATAATTAACCCCATTAACCCGTCTCACTTACCTAATAACTTGTGTTTTAACCCGTGATCTGTCTCTTTATCCCCTCTCCTTTAATGCCCCACTAGAAAAATCATCATACTATATTATAAGTGTGAAGACTTTTAGGTTTAGTTATTTTACTAAAATATCCTTCAAAAGCTGAATGACTAAATTACCCTCTACTTAATAATTTATTTATTTATTTAATTTTTTATTATTATTATTATTATTATTATTATTATTATTATTATTATATATGCAATATTATGAAGAACTCAATAGTCATTTTTTTCATTCTTTTCGTTGTCTAATATATCAATAGTTACTTCTTTAATACTACCTCTTAATTAGCCTCCCACTCTTCCTCCTCTTTAATTTTCTTAATTAGCTTCCATATCCCATCAAATTCCTACGTCAAGTTATTATCCACATTACTTCAACATTTACAAGTAACAACAGATGTGTATGCAAATAACAAAGATCAAATAACGAAAGCGGAGAATTGGATGATCGATAGCATTCTATATGAGATGCAAAGTGTTTTGTAACGTATCTAAAACCCAAAACATGAAATGGAGTCTTCAAACGTCTGTATTATTTATGGGTTTGTTGTACTCTTTTTGCTCTATTTTTAGTATTTTAAATTTTCTCTGAATGTTTAGGTGGAATATTGAGATGCTTGCAATTATAATTATATCATGAATATCCACTCTTTCTGATGATGATCTTGAACTAGACGCAATATTTGGTCTCCATACTATTCACTTCTCAGTGTTATGAAATAAAGTGAATATATATGGATATTCATTTAATCCATCCATATATATTATTCAATGTACTACTTAGATAGATGTACCTATTAATTCTTAAGATGTATCTGATGATCTTTAGGTGTTATCTTGTATACTATAAATAGGACATTCTTTGTCCATGGAAGTACACACAAGAAACACACTATAAGATAATTTCTACATTCTCCTCATATATATCTTGTCTCCATTACTATATTGTTCTATTTTGCTCTCATTTCTTAACATGTTATCAACACGAGGTTCTAACCAACTGAGGTTATCTGCTTCATCCAAATTTTATCTTCTTCCTAAAAGAGGTAGTCGGTTTCTTTTCCGATTCAGGGATACATTCCTATGTTTATAATGTTTCTATTAGGATCTTCTTTAACCTGCAATTTAATTATTATATGCATAACTTATTTTGAATATGATTATAATAATTGCATTGGTATGAAAACAATAAGTTTCGGTTAAATTGTTATTTCATTATATAAACTACGAAAAAGTTTAATCCTATACATAAATAAATAAATATTAAAATTGAATTATAATAATTAGACTAATTAAGCCCACATCTACTAATTTATCATCGCACTGCACATAATTATTTGTTTGATAATTTTACATATACAATATTAATACACGATTATGTACTGCACTGAATTGATAATAATTCTTGTCATCCTAATTCACTTATTTCTATGATAGTTTTCACTATGTCGAATTTGTCAAAACTTGAATTTATGGCACTTAACATCTCTGGGAATAACTATTTGCCATGCTGAAATTTACCTTGACTCTAAAGGTCTTGGTGACACTATTAAAGAAGGAAATTAAGCATCAAGTCAGGATAAGGAGAAAGCCATAATTTTCCTTCGCCATCATCTCGATGAAGGGTTAAAAAGTGAATATTTAACCTTGAAAGATCCATTTCAGTTATGGAGTAGTTTGAAGGAACGATATGACCACCTAAAAGATACGGTATTTCCAATAGCTCGTCGTGAATGGATGCACTTACGGCTACAAGATTATAAGACCATAAGTGAATATAATTCTATTGTATATAGAATAATTTCCTAACTAAAATTATGTGGGGAACCTATGAATGATGAGGACATGCTAGAAAAGACTCTTTCCACTTTTCATGCCTAAATATGGTGTTACAACAGCAATACCGTGAAAAGGGCTTTAAGAAATATTTTGAGTTAATTTCATGCCTTTTGGTGGCTGAACAACATAATGCACTTTTAATGAAAAATCATGAAGCCCTCCACCACTGGATCAGCTCCATTTCCAGAAGCGAATCTGGGAACGATAGATCCAAAGTATGAAAAAAGATAAAATAATTATTGTGGCCGTATAAATATATGTGGGCGTGGCAAGGGGCAAAATAATAATCACCATGGTGGTGGTCGTTATAAATAAGAGAACAATAAGGGTTCTTAGAATAATCTTTCAAAAGACAAAGGTAATGTTTTCCACCGATGTAGTATGAAAAATCATTGGGCACGAATTTGTCATACACCTGAATATTTTATCAAACTTTATCAAGCATCTATAAAAGGGAAACAAAATAAAGTTGAGACTCACTTGACTTTTCAA
Organism: Nicotiana otophora; assembly: GCA_000715115.1. Lineage (NCBI taxonomy): Eukaryota > Viridiplantae > Streptophyta > Magnoliopsida > Solanales > Solanaceae > Nicotiana > Nicotiana otophora. The sequence continues at coordinate 37,920 of AWOL01S0020177.1, forward strand.
AATGATGTTGAGGCGGTCCCTATGAATAATCATGATAAAGTTGAAGCAATCCTTGCCTATAAAGATGATATTTTTGAAGGCCTTGCAAATATTATTCATTTAGAAGCTGGAGACTTCTTTGAGCATCATATCTGAAGACTTATTATTGGGAAAAATTATAAGAATAAATGTATTTCTTTTTATGAAGTTCATATTTTGAATAAAACTTTTTATGTTGTCAGTATTTAATTTCATAAACGTAGTTTCTTTTGTTCTTAAATTTTTCAATATTACTTATGATGTATTTTTTTTCTTGAAGAATATGAAAACTTCCCAGTCATCAGTTGGCCGTATGAATAATAAAGAAGAAATATGCCTTCTGGATAGTGCTACGACGCACACCAAATTAAAAGATAAGAGATATTTCTCTTATTTAATTATGAAAGAAGACAATATCATAACAATATCTGAAAGTACAAAATTAATTGAGGGCTCTGGAAGAGCGACTGTATTACTACCAGGAGGAACTATATTGGTTGTTAATGATGCATTATATTGTAGTAGGTCTCAAAGAAACTTGTTGAGTTTCAAAGATATTCACTAAAATGGCTATCATATTGAGACCACTAATGAAGGAAAGGTTGAATACCTTTATATTACTACAATACAAGCGGAAAAGAAGTATGTGCTTGAAAAGCTTCCGCATTTTCCTATGGATTATACTACACTAATATTAGTGTAGTTGAATCACATGTCATAGTAAACAAGGAGTTTACTAATGATTTTATTATTTGGCATGACCGGTTGAGCCATCCCGGTTATAATATGATGCACAAAATAATTGAGAATTCACATGGTCATTCATCGAAGAACCAGAAGATTCTTCAAACTAAAGAATTCTCTTGTGCTGCATGTTCTCAAGGAAAACTGATTATTAGACCACCAGTAATTAAAAGTTGGAATTGAATCTCCTGCATTTTTGGAATGTATACAGGTGATATATGTGGGCTCATACACCCTCCATGTGGACCATTCAGATATTATATGATTTTGATAGATGCATTTACAAGATGGTCACATGTGTGCTTGTTATCAACCCGCAATTTGGCCTTTGCAAGGTTACTAGCTCAATTAATAAGATTAAGAGCACAGTTTCCAGATTATGCAATTAAAACACTTTGTCTTGATAATGCAGGTGAATTTACATCCCAGGCTTTAATGATTATTGCATATCAACTGGGATAACAATTGAGCATCCAGTTGCTCATGTTCATACTCAAAATGGTCTAGCAGAATCATTGATCAAACGCCTCCAATTAATTGCTAGATCAATGCTTATAAGAACAAAACTTCCCACTCCGGCATGGGGCCATGCTATTTTGCATGCACCAGCTCTTGTGCAGATCAGACCCACAAGTTATCATAAAGTCTCCCCAATACAATTGACTTTTGGTCAGGAGCCGGATATTTTCCATCTTAGAATATTTGAATGTGCAGTATATGTTCCAATTGCTCCACCACAACGCACAAAGATGGGATCCCAAAGAAGATTGGGGATATATGTTGGGTATGAATCTCCTTCTATTATAAAATATTTGAAACCTATAACTGGAGATTTATTTACGGCAAGATTTGCTGATTGTCATTTTGATGAATCAGTATACCCAATATTAGGGGAAACAAATAAGCAGCTGCAAAAGGAGATAGATTAGAATGCATTATCAATATCTCATTTAGATCCTCGAACAAATCAATGTGAACACGAGGTTCAAAATATAATTTATTTGCAAAATATTACAAATCAACTACCTGATGCATTCACTAACCTACCAAGGGTGACTAAGTCACATATTCCAGCTATTAATGCTCCTATTCGAACTGATGTCCCAGTTGGACAATCTATAAATGCAAATGAGTCTAAGCCACGCTTGAAACGTGGTAGACCAATTGGTTCCAAAGATAAAAATCCTCGAAAGAGAAAAGGAGCAAATGATCTAGGAGATCATAATATGGATGTAATTTCTCAAAAAGAGCCTTGTGACATAACAAATGATAAGACCTCAGAGGAGGTCCAAGTAAGTGAAAATAATAAGAATGAAGAGATCTTATGTCTCTACAGCAAAAAAGTGAAACCGAAATAATATTATTGTCGACAACATTTTTGCTTATAATGTTGTTGTTGAAATAATATAACAAGATGAGGATCTTGAACCAAAATCTGTCGATGAATGTAGACAGAGAAATGATTGGCAAAAATAGAAAGACGCTATCCAGGCAAAATTAGCGTCACTTGAAAAACGTGAAGTATTCAGACATATAGTCCGAACACCTGAAAGAATAAAGCCAGTAGGATACAAATGAGTTTTTGTGCGAAAATGAAATGATAAAAATGAAGTCGTTAGATATAAAGCATGACTTGTGGCACAAGGATTTTCGCAAAGACCTGGCATTTATTATATGGAGACATATTCTCCTGTGCTGGATGCAATCACTTTCAGGTATCTTATAAATTTGGCAGTCCATGAAAAAATTGATATGTGCCTAATGGATGTTGTCACAACCTATTTGTACGGCACATTAGACAACGAAGTTTATATGAAAATCCCTGAAGGGCTCAAAGTTCCTGAAACTAATAAAAGTTTTCGGGAAACTTGTTCAATAAAGCTTCAAAAATCCTTATATGGATTGAAACAATCAGAGCGAATGTGGTATAATCGCCTGAGTGTATATTTGCTGAAAGAAGGGTATAAGAATGATCCAATTTGTCCTTGTGTATTTATAAGAGGGTATGGATCTGAATTTGTTATAATCGATGTGTATGTTGATGATATAAATATCATTGGAACTCCCTGGAAACTTTCAAAAGCAATAGACTGTTTGAAGAAAGAGTTTGAAATGAAAGATCTTGAAAAGACAAAACTTTGTCTTGGTCTACAAATTGAGCATATGAAAGATGGAATTTTTGTCCATCAAACAACTTATACCGAAAAGATCCTAAAGCATTTTTATATGGATAAAACACATTCATTGAGTACCCCGATGGTTGTGAGATCACTTGATATAAATAAAGATCCATTTCAACCTCATGAAAATGATGGAGAGCTTCTTGGTGATGAAACTCCATATCTTAGTGCAATTGGGGCATTAATGTATCTTGCAAATAATACTTGACCAGATATAACCTTTGCTGTAATTTTATTAGCAAGATTTAGTTCCTTTCCAACAACAAGACACTGGAATAGTGTTAAGCATATTTTTAGATACCTCTGAGGGACTATTGATATGAGATTATTTTATTCTTATGAATTCGATTCACAGTTGATTGATTATGCAGATGCAGGTTATTTGTCTGACCCACAAAAAGCCCGATCTCAAACAGACTATCTATTTACTTGTGGGGGTACAACTATTTCATGGCGTTCAACAAAACAAACTTTAGCTGCTACATATTCCAATCATGCAGAGATAATAGCACGATATTGTATGAATACAATGCTGCTTGCATAGCTCAACTTAAAGGAGGATATATCAAAGGAGACAGAACAAAGCACATTTCACCAAAGTTGTTTTTCACACACGATCTTCAGCAAAATGGTGAGATAGATGTTAAACAAATCCGTTCAAGTGATAATCTAGCAGATTTATTCACTAAGGCATTGCCAACATCAACATTTGAGAAGTTGAGACATAAGATTAGAATGCGTCGTCTCCGAGATATCAAATAAAGCTTTCATGAGGAGGAGTATAATACGCGCTGTACTCTTTTTTCCTTAACCAAGGTTTTGTCCCAATTGGGTTTTCCTGGTAAGGTTTTTAATGAGGCAACACTCAATGCATATTACAAGATATGTGTACTCTTTTTCCTTCACTAGGCTGTTTTCCACTGGGTTTTCCTAGTAAGGTTTTAACGAGGCACATTATCTTTCAAATAAACATCCAAGGGGGAGTGTTTTGAAATAAAGTGAATATATATGGATGTTCATTTAATCCATCCATACATATTATTCAATGTACTACTTAGATAGATGTACCTATTAATTCTTAAGATGTATCTGATAAACTTTAGGTGATATCTTGTATACTATAAATAAGACATTCTTTGTCAATGGAAGTACACACAAGAAACACACTATAAGATAATTTCTACATTCTCCTCCTATATATTTTGTCTCTATTACTATATTGTTATAGTTTGCTTTCATTTCTAAATACTCAGAGATTTTTTACCGTTACACTTTGGGGCCAAATATATCCTTATTTTAAAGATAGTGCCATGTGTCACTAGCATATTAAATTGACCCATCCCTTTTTTCCTAACCACGTTCACTTCAAAAAATCCACTACCCAACCCAACGTCCACCCGCCACAGCTTCTCTCCTCTTTTCCTCCTCTCTTCTCCCTCGCCTCACTGTGATTTCTTCTGAAACCCATCAATTCAATGCTTAAAATAGTTAATACAAACTGCAACATTGTTCTACTGTAGTCTCACTCTGGTGACAAATTTTTGCAAGTCTATTGTCCTACTATTAATTAGAAATTATTGCTCAAGCTTGGACATAAAACCAGTTGAATATTGTCAAGATCCAAACCTGCCTTAGTCTTAAATAGGGCGCAAGCTAGGGACATTACTATATGAACTAGACTTCATCCTTATTAACCCCTTTTTTTCCTGAACATATCATATTGGGAATATCGTTCCAATGCTTTGGCTAAACCAAAATGTTCAAACACAATACTTATTCCAGCTCTGTAATTGCAAAATCAAGATTCAAGCTCTCTTAATATCAAACAGTGGAGACTGTTTCCAATTCAAATTTCAATAAGCAACTAAATGACTCAAGCTCTCAGTCTGCTCCCTAAGCCCTTGAATAGTTCTCCTTACGGTATCAGCGCTAGCATTGTTCAATGTGTAAGCACCGCCAACTTTCACTTTGCTGCAGTCTTTGCAACCCCAAACATCAACAACTTTCCTCTTGACAGATTTGATAAATAAAAGGAAAACATGAGAAAAAATAACAATGACTCGCCGGAAAAATATATCTCCGATCAGATCCAGTAAAATCAAGAGCCGAAACTTTCAGATCTCCGGTCTCTTGTATATATTTCTCCAGATCTGTGTGTAAATGTGTTTGTAGGTATAGACAAAGGGGAAGAGAAAGTGCAAGGTGACAAATCTAAAGGTTCTTCATGGTTTTCGGCGAGTTCGCCAATGGACATTTCGGCCATGGTTACAATAATGAGAAGAGGGGAAGAAAAGAGGAGAGAGAGAAGTTGTGGGGTTGGACTTTGGGTTGGGCATTGGATTTTTTTAAGTGAACTGGATTAGAAAAAAATGGATATCTCGTAGTGACACGTGGCACTTCGTCTAAAATAAAGGTATATTTGGCCCCAAAGTGTAACGGTAGGAGCTCTGAGTGATGGATAGTATAACGGAGGATATAATTAAACAATTTATGAAAATAAAGGGATATATTTGACCATTTTTCGTTGTATTTAAATAGGTGTGTATGCTCAGTTGGTCAGCTGTTAGTGTTAAGGGTAATTGTGATCCAAAAACTAACGGCAAGGATAGTTTTGATAACAAAATTTAATGGAGGATAAAAGTTGTCTATTTTGAATAGTTCAATTTTGAACCTTTTATGTTTAAGAAAATTGACATTTTTCTCTCTTCATCATTGTTTCTAAGGAAAAGAGCCAAAAATGCCCCTAGGGTATTGAAAATGACTCAATTTTGCTCTCTTTTCATCTATCGGGCCATAAATGTTCTTAACGTTAGTTTTTGGGCTTAAACTTACCCCTATATCTAATAAAAGGGCCAACAATACCCCTAACATATTGAAAATGGCTCAGAAATACCCTCTATTAATCTTTTGGTCCGCAAATGCCCATAAAGTTTGTTTTTGAGCTCAAACTTACTCCTATATATAACAGAACTAACTAGGTCAAATTTTGACTTTAATTTCGCCATGTGACATTTTCTTAATCCGCCACGTGTATTATTTGTATTAAATAAACTTACCCGTATCTTTTAAAATATCCAACGACCCTGGCTCGCTCCTATATATTTGGATGGTCGGCTAAAAATAATTACATTTGCTAGTTAAATATAAAAAAAATATACATTGATTATATTGTTGGCCCTCTTTCAACTTGTACAACAAATGTAAAAATAACCTTCCAATGACCTTCACCCTCTCATGTTGATCGATATACACCTTTCGGTTTCATTAATTATCAATTACACTTGAAAATATTTTGATTATAACTTTCATAAATTTGTGGGGCCTTATATCATCAAATATATGAATAAAGAAAATTTTAGGGAATTTAATTTCTTGCCATTACGTAATGACACCGACAATTAATGGATTTCCTCTACCAATTGATGATCTTTACCATAATAAGAAAAGGCCGCTAATGTATGAACTAAAGACATTTCTAAAGCTGCATAGTCTCCATCTTAATTGTTGGTGTTGGTAAGGCTGCTAAGATTTATGTCTTTTTCTCTAATAGTTTACTTGGATTTTAATCTCTTTTTTTTGGACAGAATAAGAGATACTTATATTAATACTTAAATTTGTCATCAACATTACAAAACACAGAAATGCTTTCAAAGGCATTTTAATTACCAAATTCAGCTAACTTAATACAAATGCTATCCGAGATTGATTATCAAGTTCAGCTAACTTTATCTATTGAAACATTTACATGTAACAAATTTCATTGTAAGACATAACAATTATTGAGTTTCAAAAATCAAATAGCAACCTTATGTCCGTATACTTCCAGACTTTCCTAACATTAATGACTGAAACAATATAGAAATCTCTCCTCAATGAAGTCAAAGAGAAAAACAGAAAACTCAAATACGCATGTACCATGATTACATTTATACAACTTGTTCTCTTTAAAACTATATAAAGTATTTAAAAGATCTCTATATAAAAAAAATTTATGGTCATAAGATTTTATAAAATAATACTATATAAATACATACATACACATATGGCGAGAATACGCACTGCGTCTACAGCCGGACAGGAGCCGGAACCCCCAGTGACAGCTACGGCTAGGGGCAGAGGCCGAGGCCGAGGTAGAGGCAGAGCTCACTCTACAGTTCGAACAACAACACTTGTTGTGGAACCTCAGGTGGATTTTGAAGAGGAGGTTCCAATTCAGACTGTACCCATTGGACCAGCTCATGTCCCGGAGGGATTCATAGCCACTCCAGTGCTGCAGGACGCTCTAGTCCGTTTGGTGGGCCTTATAGAATGTGTGACCCAGAACAGTATATTTCCAGTGGCACTAGCTGCCTCACAGGCTGGGGGAGGAGCACAAACTCCCACTACTCCCACTCCGGAGCAGATAGCTCCCCAGTATTAAGCTCCAACAACCCCGCCAGTTGGGGTAGTTTAGCCAATTGTTGCGGCACATGCCGGTAATAGTATCGCTTTGTCATCTGAGGCTTTGTTGAGGTTGGACAAATTTATCAAGCTATTTTCATGTGTAGCGGCGTATAGACGAGATGACGAGTTTCTATACATCGTCAAATTGCTTGTTTCCGTGCTTTTACGTCTTTCACTAATTGCCTTATTTCATGACTTAATTGTTATATTAATTGATTCTCTTATTTTCGTTGCCTACTATTATGCCTTGATTTCATGCCTTAATAGCTACATGCTTATTGTGACTTTTGTTGTTGGACTCACACAGACTCAGAGAAAGTTCGACGCAGTATGGGTCATTATGGATAGGTTGACCAAGTCAGCACATTTCATTCTAGTAGCAATTACCTATTCTTCAGAGCAGTTAGCGGAGATTTACATCTGCGAGATTGTTCGCCTTCACGGTGTGCCCGTGTTTATCATTTCTGATCGAGGTATGCAGTTCACCTCGCACTTATGGAGGGTTGTACAACGTGAATTAGGCACGCGGGTTGATTTGGCTATAACATTTTATCCTCAGACGGACGGACAATCCAAGCGTACTATTCAAATATTGGAGGATATGCTTCGCGCTTGTATTTTGGATTTCGGAGGTTCTTAAGATCGATTCTTGCCGCTTGCGGAGTTTGCCTATAATAACAGCTACTAGTCGAGTATTCAGATGGCTCCATATGAAGCATTATACAGGAGACAATGTCATTCGCCAGTTGGTTGGTTTAAATCGGGAGAGGCTCGGTTGTTGGGTACCGATTTGGTACAAGATGCCTTGGATAAGGTCAAGATTATTCAGGATCTACTTCGCACAGCTCAATCTAGGCAAAGAATTTATGCCGACCGTAAAGTTCATGATATTGCATTCATGGTTTGAGAAAGAGTATTGCTCTGGGTTTCACCTGTGAAGGGTATAATGAGGTTCGGAAAGAAGGGCAAGTTGAGCCCTAGGTATATCAGACCCTTTAAAATTCTTGAAGGGGTGGGTGAAGTAGCCTACATGCTTGCACTACCACTTAGTTTATTAACAGTTCATCCGGTGTTCCATGTGTCTATGCTCCGGAAATATCATGGTGATCCGTCCCATGTGTTAATTTTAGCTCAGTCCAATTGGACAAAGATTTGATTTATGAGGAGGAACCGGTAGCTATTCTAGCCCCGGCATGTCCGACAGTTGAGGTCTAAGAGTTATCCATCAGTTCGAGTACAATGGAGATATCAGCCGATTGAAACATCTACCTAGGAGTCCGAATAGGACATGCAGAGTAGATATCCACACCTTTCCACTAGCCCAGGTACTTTTCTAATTCCGTTAGAGGACGAATGTTTGTTTTAGAGGTGGAGAATGTGATGACCCATTAAATTATCTTTAAATTTAACATTCAATTCTGTGTTCCGAGACCCCGAATAGCACCATTCAGCATTCCTCAACTTGCGTGCTCAGTCAGTATATTTTCCCGGAAAACTTTTATGTGAATAAAATTGATAAAAATGTGAAGTAGTGCTTCAAAACTCATTTGAGTTGACTTCGGTCAATATTTTAAGTTAATGGATCCCGAATCAGTATTCTGACAGTCTCGGTGGGTCCGTATCATTATTTGGGACTTGGGCGTATGCCCGAAATTAAATTTGGAAGTCCCTAACTCGAATTATCACCATTTGACGGAAACTAGAAATTTAAAGGTTTAAAGAATTCCTAAATTTTGCCATAATGGGATTTTTGTTGATACCGGGCCCCGATTTGGATTCTGAGAGTTCGATCAGCTTTGTAACAATATTTATGACTTGTGTACAAAATTTAAAGTTATTCCGAGGTGCGTAGGCAGGTTTTTCGTTAGTTTTTGAAAAAAATAAAAGGTTTCATTTTATAAAGCTTGAATTTCTAAAGTTTGACCGGAGATTTGACTTTCATGTAAACGACTCCGGAATGGTATTTTGAGGATTTTAATAGTTTCGTATGGTAATTTCGGACTTAGGTGTATGTCCGAATTTGGATTTGAAAGTCCGTAGGAAAATTCGGCGCATTTTGGAAAAAAATTGGAAAGTTGAAGTTTTGAAATATTTATAAATTTGATCGAGAGTTGACTTTGATGATATCGGATTTGGATTATGGTTCCGAAAATTTCAGTAGCTTCGTTATGTCATTTGAACTTGTACGCAACATTTGAGTTCATTCCGAATTGATTTGAAATGTTTCAGCGCGAGTTATAGAATTGAAAATTTCATAAACTCATAAGTCTGAATCGACGCGCGATTTATAGTTTTGCCGTTGTTATATGTGATTTGAGACCTTGAGTAGGTCCGTAATATATTTTGAGAGTTATTGGTATGTTCGGACCGGGTCCCGAGGGGCTCGGGTGAGTTTCGGAGTGATTTCGGACCATTTCTAAGCCATTTTTAACTGCTGATTTTTGGCTATAGCAGTATACATCGCGAGAAATTTATAAGGAATTTGAAGCTCATCAAAAAATAAAAGTTGTAGCTCTTTGAGTCTAGTTTCCATAAAGGTAAACCATTCATCATTTGGATATTTATACAAGAAGTTATAACGAATTTACTGAAAACTAGTATTGTAGTTTTTGCCTGGAATCAATGAGACAAGTCGCATTTGAGAGATGCGACTTGCTTGGGCAGATTGCTTCAAATTCGGGAGTTCAATATTTTTTCTCATTTTTTGAGTTTTAAGTCTCGGGTTTGGACGATTTCAAAGGGATTTTTTACGAGTTTGAATTGGGTAAGTGTTCTTTATCCTAAATTGATTATATTTCATGATTCTATACTTATTTACATCATTAATTAGTGAATTTAGTGGAAGAAAATGAGGTTTTTGTAAAATCTTCAAAAAATGAAAAATGAAGATTTGAAAGGCGATTCGATGTCGGAATTCGATAATTTTTGTATGGTTGAACTTGTATCGAAACGGGTGTTCGTATTCCGTGAATTTTTGTCGGGTTCCGAAAAATGGACCCCACATTGACTTTTGGTTGACTTTTTAAAAAATGATTTAAATTAAGTCTCTTTCGAATTGTGAATAATTTCTAAAGCTCCAATTGAATTGTTGGCCAATAAATTGCTAGATTTGATTGATTTGGAGACTAATTCGAAAGGAAAGGCCATGGTCGAGTGATCACTTGAATTGCGAAGCAAGGTTAGTATCGTGGTTAATCTTGACTTGAGGGAATAGAATCCTTGAATTATGTGTTCCATAAATTTCATGTGTAGCGGCGTATAGACGAGGTGACGAGTGTCTATACGTCGTCAAATTGATTGTTTCCATGCTTTTCCATCCTCTACCAATTGATGATCCTTAGCATAATAAGAAAAGGCCGCTAATGTATGAACTAAAGACATTTCTAAAGCTGCATAGTCTCCATCTTAATATTTGGTGTTGGTAAGGCTGCTAAGATTTATGTCGTCACGATCCCAAATTCCCTCTGTTGGATGTCGTGATGGCACCTAGTCTCTAGGACTAGGTAAGCCTATCAATGCGGAATAATAATAATAAATAAACTACAATTCAAACAATTTCAACTCCCAAAACCCGGTAGAAATAAGTCACAAG
>AWOL01S0020184.1:840-21201 GCA_000715115.1 Nicotiana otophora
TGAACAACAAGTACATGTTATAACATTCCTAATTTGTCGACTTTCGACGAAACATTATTTGTTTTCAATTCCTTTAGCTTCTGAAACTTCCAACCATCTTTGTACTTGTTGTTCATGATCTTCAATATTGGTAACCTCCGAGGTAATATGATTAACTTACTTTGCAAACTTTTCAAATATGATTTTATTTCTGAGCTTACATCAATTGACTTTTGATGACTCATACGTACGAAAACATGGGTTGTAACAGTAGCCTCCTCATTATAGATGTGGTCAATACCAAGTTTGTCACGCCCCAAGTTTAAAACCTAGGACACTTTAAAACCTTAGGCTCTGATACCAAGTTTGTCACGCCCCAAACCCGAGGAGCGCGACCGGCGCTCTACCGAGTGAACCCGGCCGAGCAAGCCTGTTAGATTTTCTTCTGCCCAAACTCATCCATGAATAAAGAGGGGATGCACTCCATTAATCAAGCACTAAAAAGATTTCAAACAACTCCCATTTCATTTCCATTAGCAGCTTCATTCATAATTTCAAAATTATTACAAGTTTATAGATGTAATGAAAAACATGTTTTCCAAATACCAACATTTCTAGTTCAATTCTCCATATCAAACACCACCCAAAACCTATCTACGGAGCCTCTAAGTACAACAGAAGTGTAGTATGGAAGTGTCTGCAACAAGGCTTCGGCTATATCTTAAAGGACAATGTACAACTCAAATGACACCAGGCCCGTAATAGAGTAGGGCTCACCAAAACCTGCTGAATAGAGAATGACTGCTAACGAGGGCCAAAGTTGCCCGCTGATAAACCACCTACATCCATTGAAGATGCAGCGCCCCCGGCAAAATGGACATTAGTACATATGGAATAGTACTAGTATGAAAATCTAACTGTCCTCTTTCAAAATAGAATGCTAACATAAAAGGGAAAACCATGGAAACAACAATCAACAATTAATGATATCCAATTTAAAAGTTAAATGTCTTGAATAGAAATGCCTTATTATTGGAAAGTCCATGATGATGGTTGAAAGTAAAAAGGTGTGCATGAAATACGAAACATGAAATACGAATCACGTAATGCGAAATATGAAATATGAAACACGGAAAATGTGCCAAGAGAAATAATACAAGTGTGACCATTAGTGCCAATAAAATTAAGAGATGTGCAAGAAATATGAAAGGCGATGATTGACAGAAAAGGGTGATATCTCACATGAGACGGCCTAGCCAACCGGGTCGTGATCGGACGCCATGCCGCACACATGGTAGTGATTATGTTAGAAATTATAATTGAAATTATGATTTGTTTGATGTCTCGCATGAGATGGCCTAGCCGATCTGGTCGTGATGGGACGCCATGCCGCACACATGGTAGTGACTGTGTTGGAAATTGTAATCGAAATTGTGAATAGTGGTATACCGGTACCAGAGATTTCCCAACTTAAAATTTGGAAATTTATTTAAAATATTATATTATCTCTAATTTGATATTTGGTAATTGCTTGAGGCTTTAACTGATATTATGATTGTCCTTACTTGCATTACTGCTAGTTTCTTTGAAAGAGTGTTTAGTCATATATATTATTACTATAAGACAGTACTAACGTCCCTTTTTGCTAGGGCTTCTGCATCTTTCATGGATGCAGGTGGTTCCACAGCATGCGGCACTGATCTGCGATAGCACTACACTCTTTTCCTAGCTGATTTGGTGAGCCCCACTTCACTTGGGGTCATCTATCTTTTGTTCATTTTATCACCATCTTTTGAGGTATAACCGGAGCCTTGTTACTGGCACTATCATTGTACTCTTTTTGTATCTAATAGAGGCTCCATAGACATAGTGTGGGTGGTATATTGGGGTGAAAAAATCAAACTAGTAATGTTGTAATTGGATCATACGTTCCACATTAAACTATAAAAAAGTATGTATTTTGGAAGCTTATAAATGATGTAACTGCTGCTAATGAATTGTGTTGTTGTTTACTTGATCCTCCTCACTGATTAATTAATGAATTGGATTTTACTATCATTCATGAGTAAGTTCTGGTAGAAGGTATTGTACAGACTTTCTCGGCCATGTTATCGTGGTTGAGCGCCGGTCGCGCTCCCTGAGTTCGAGGCGTGATAGGATAATAAAGATTCAATCTTTAGTGAAAATCAAAAAGACAACTAAAAATGTCAACCCGGACCCGCACCTCGGAACCTGACCAAGCATACAAATATTGAGCACTCATTCCGATACGAGTCCAACCATAAAAATATTATCCATTTCCAACCTCAAATCGACCTTCAAATCCTCAATTTATAATTTTGGAAAGCTTTTCAAAAAATACCAAATTTCTCAAACATAAATCACAAATTAAATAATAAAAACAATGATGGAATCACGAATAATGGGCAACTTTAAGTCAAAAACACTAATATCAATCCAGCTCGTTAAAATCCTATCCAAATTTGCATAAAACCGAGCTCTACAACTCAAAATATGTTAAAATGAACCAAACCCTCGAAATAGAGTACTATATTTCACCAACTCTCCACTATCGCGGAAAAGACTTCGCGATCGCGAAGAACAAATTTCAGCAAATCCTTAAACCTCTTACGCGAACACGAGGCTACAAATGAGAACGTGGTGACAAAATATCCCCAGGCTTCGTGATCGCGGCTCCGTCCTCGCGACCGCGATGAATAATGCGTTCCACCATACAACCTCACCTTCATTATATGCGGACGCGGCCCAACACTCTCATTCACGATGAACAAACAGCCCAAGGCTTCGCGAATGCATCCTTCTCTTCACAAATACAAAGTGAAAAAACCTATGCGCTAGCAAAGACTCTGCATGATCGCGACCCATTCTTCGTGATCGCGAAGAAGGATACCAAAAGCATATAAATCAAATGTTCCAACACATGAAGAAAGTCTGAAACCCATTCGAAACACACCTGAAGCACTCAGGACCTCAGCCAATTACACTAACAAATCCTAAAACACAATACAAACTTACTCGAAGCCTCAAATCACATCAATCAACAAAACCACAAATCATATCCCAATTCAAGCCTAATGAACTAATGAACATTTCAAAATTCAATACTAACGACAAACAAGCCTAAACACCTCATAATGACCTCAAATTTTGCATGTAAGTCCCAAATGTCATAAGGGACCTATGCCACTTCCTGAAATCGCAATCCGAGCCAAATATAAATAAAGTCAACCATAAATGTTCAAAGTATAGGTTTCATATCTAAATGCCTTGACTCCAAGTTGTGTTTCAAACCTATCAACCTTCCAAACCTTCAACTTTCTAGCTTTTGCCAATTCAAGTCAGAACAACCTACGGGCCTCCACATTCGCATCCAGATATATGCTTATGTCCAAAATCACTATACGAAGCTTTCGGGACCATCAAAACACTATTCCAGGATAGTTAATATAAAAGTCAATCACTGGTCAACTCTTTCAACTTAAACTTCTAACTTTGGGACTAAGTATCCCAATTTACTCCGAAACTCACTCGGAACCAAACCAACCACCCCGACAAGTCACGTAATCACAAATAAAAAAAGAGAGACAATAACCAGGGGAATGTGGATACAATACTAAAAATGACTAATCAGTTGTTACAAGAACATTAGAGATCACCTCGTCCGAAAGTACCTGGATCTGCACACGAAGTGCAGCATGTAGTATGAGTACAACAAACCCCATGCAATAAGTAACAAAACTAACCTTGGTCTTAAAGTAGTGACGAGCTAAGAAGAAACATTTAGATACCCATATTAATAACTAATAATAACTTATGATAAAAAGGAAAATCATTGTATGCGTGTAGCTCAAAATATCGGGAATTTAGGCATACTTTCCATATATAACTGTTAAAGCCCAACACGGATAATAAATTTAATTTACCAGCTAGCATTAGGAAAGTATATGTCAAATATACATGTCAACTCAACAATATCAGTATGGACCCATCAAGAATAATCACACATAGCATTGTACGGGTGCTGGCATAACTGCCCATCATCAAGCACGTATATAAAAAGATATGCCTGCGTCCACTGCTGGCATGTCAGACTCTTGAGAGGTGGATCCTTCCTAAGCTCTAATAATAATCACATAACCCAAATAATCGGGCCTAGTGCACATGTCACCTCAAAACAATAACACTTAGCCCAATGTGAGCATGGCGTATGCATCACCTCAAAATCAATACTAAATCGGCTCTATGGCCCAAGCTCAGTCATTAACTAATCAAGTCTCAGATAATCACATCTCACAAAACTCAGTTAAACAGTGTTACACATATGAGTCACTAACAACATGTGAAGAATCAAATAAGAAAGTACTCAGACACAGATATCATACACAGACATAGCATCATGACTGAGATTATAAGTGCAATTTAGGCAAATAGGTCATAAACAGCAAGAACAAGCCTTATCATGTTTCAAACAAATAACACATAGCCTAGACGTGGTTTCTAACATGAATCATGGCTCAAATAACCTTACAAGTTGAGAAGACATGGATATAACAAGGCACGATAGCAAAACAAATCTCATAATAGTCTAAAACCACCCCTAATCATGAACACTTTGGTGCACGCACCCATTTCCGTCACCTAGAATGTGGGTCACCTCAATATGTCTCATGTAACGTAGTTCCCATGGTTAATTACCCTCAAATCCAAGATTAGATATGTTACTTACCTCAAAACGCATGAGTCAATACTCATAAAATCCCTTCCCACATGAATCAGCCTCCGAACAATTCGAATCTAGTCACAAGAAACTTGATATCATCAAATAATGTTGTAGAAAACAACTTCAAACAATAAAACTTTGATCTTTATCAAAATTGAAAAGTCAACCCCGAGACCGCATCTTGGAATTCAATCAAACTCACAAACTTTAAACACCCATTCATTTACAAGTTCAACCATACCAATTTCATCCAATTCTGACCGGAAAGGACCTTCAAATCCTAAATTTTAACTTTAGGAAATGTTTTGCCAAAATCCCCAATTTCTTCACTTTAATTAACCAATTGAATGCTAAACAAATGATATAATCATGGAATATAAACAAATTCGAGTAAAAAGTACTTACCCTAACCCAAATCATGATAAAATCCCCTCCCAATTTGCCCAAAACCGATCTCTCTAACTCAAAATGTGGTATAGTGACCAAACCCTTGAAATAGAGATATTAAATAGTATGCCCAGGCATACCCTTCACGATCGCGAACATATCCTTGTGATCGCGAAGAACAAATTTCCCGTTCCTCCAAAAGACTTTACGCAAATACGAGCCCATGGCTGAAAACACAAAGCACAACATATTCTTGAACTACACGAACACGGAAACAACATTGCGGTCGCGAAGGGTTACTGCCTGACACCTAAGATGAACTTACCTTACTACGTGAATGCGACCATCCACTCGTGATCATGATGATCACTCCCATCCAACTCCTTGCAAATGCGTCACCACTGCACGAACTTGAAGTATATTTCGCCTGCCATCCAGAACACTCTACGTGCTTGCGACTTATTCCTCGTGTTTGCTGTAATGACCCGGCTGTCATTTTAAGTATTTTTCCTTTGATCCCCTATTTATTTTCTCCTCTATGTTGTATTATGGTTATGTGACTTTCTGGAGGTGTTTAGTTTATGTTCGGGTGAGTTTCAGAGTGAAATGGGACACTTAGTCCCAAAGTTGAAAGTTTAAGTTGAAGGAGTTGACCGTAGTTTTAATTTTGTTTAGACGACTCCGGAATAGAGTTCTGATTATTCCCATAGCTCCAAATGGTGATTTTAAACTTAGTAGCATGTCCGAATAGTGATTTGGAGGTTCGTATGTCGTTGCAGCTTGAATTGGCAAAAGTTAGAAAGTTGAATGTTTGGAATGTTGAGAAGTTTGACCGAGAGTTGACTTTATAGGTATTGGGGTCGGATTCCAATTATTGAAATTGGAATATGTCGGCCATGTTATTTATGAATTGTGTGCAAAATGTGAGGTCAATCGGAGTTGTTTAGGTATGAATCGACATTAGTTTTGGAAGTCGGATGTTCATAGTTTCAATAGACTTGAATTAGGCTACGATTCGTATAATTGATGTTGTTTGATGTGATGTTTGGCCTCTGGTAGTGTAAGGCTCCGTTAAAATTTCCTAATGATTTAAGATTTTAAGGTGTGCCAATAGTATTTGGGAATAACGTGTTCGAGTATCAAAGGAGACCCATGGGGATAAAACTGCATCATTTTGAAATGAAAATATGTGTTTAAGGTGTGATGGAACATACTAAGGAGTTTTGTGAATGGCAAGAATTTGTGTGGAACAAGTTGAATGAATCAAATAGTTCGTCATTTGGATATGTATACAGAAAGTTATGGCCATTGTACTGCACTTATGTCATATGCACGGCCACGGGTGCGGATACGCAGGTGTGTGAGGGCATCCTAGAAACGGAGAAGGCCAGTCCAGGCTTGGGTTCACTGGTGCAGACACCTGGGCGCAGATGTGCATCCGCAGGCGCAAGTGTTATTTCGCAGAAGCAGAATTGTAAGGAGCTTGTGAAGGACCGCAAGTGCGGTAGAGGCTCTGCAGAAGCAGGCTCGCAGGTGCGAGCATATTAAGCGGAATTTCATGTCATTAGTTGGAATCGCATCTGTGATGAAGTTTTCCGCAGGTGCAACAGTGTTCCCCTAAAAGCAAAAATCGCTGGGCAGAAAAGGGGCGTTCGAGGGTTTTATCTCATTTTCATCTTTTGGACCTAGAGTGCTTAGTTTATGGCGATGTTTTGAGGTATTTTCTAGGAAATCATTGGGGTAAGTGATTCTAACCCGGATTTGGCTATATTACATGAATCCACTGTTATTTATGTCATCTAATTAGTGATTTGACTTGGAAAATTTCAGGAAAAATTGTGAAACTTCTTAAACTAAAATTTGGGGATTTGAAAGGCGATTTGAAGTCAGATTTGAGTAATTCTTGTATGGTTGGACTTGTTATCAAATGGGTGTTCAGATTTTGTAAGTGTGGTCGTGTTCTGAGAGGCCAGCACGGGGTTTACCTTTTTAGTTGACTTTGTGTGACTTTTTAAAGATTGCAACTTTAGTGTCCGGAATAGCTTCCTATAGTTTGTATTTATGGTGTGAAGTTGTTTTGTCTAGATTTGAGCCGCTTAGAGTTGGATAATCGCAGGAAAGGCTTACTAGTAGGTTGAGTTAGCATGTGGTGAGGTAAGTGTCTTGCCTAACTTTATGTGGGGGAATTACCCCATAAGATTGGTGTAGTTTTGTGTTAATTGTGATATGTGAAAGCCGTGTACACAAGGTGACGAGTGTGTACACGGGCTAAATGTGGTAATTGACCGAATTTAGCTATGTAGTTTCCTTTCATGCCTTTAATTGAGTTGCCATAATAGGTTATATTCATCATCTTTAGTCTACATTCACATGCTTTGCTTCTCATCGTTAATACTTGTCTTAACAGTTGCTAATTGTCTTCACATGTTTAGTTGAAGTTATTGTCCTCTCTATTCCTTGATCATTATTTAATCGATGAGTCCCTTACTTGAAGTTGCTATTTCTTGGAATATCTTATTGTTGAATTTGGTATTGAATTATAAATGTCGTAGTTCACATTGAGTTAACGTTGTAAATTATTGAAATACCATTCTCTTGGAGTTATTCACTTCCGGACGCTATTGTTGAGACTCGTGTGCATATAGTGGTTTAGCCATAGGCTATTTATTGTGGAAAGACTATTATTGTTGACTTCTTTGGCAATTTGTGATATTGGGCACTTGAGGTGCAATTTGTGATATGTTCTGATATTGATACACATGCGGTGGTATTAGGATTAGGGTCGAAATGCATGCAGTGGGATAAGGTGTGCTTGATAAGCGTGTTGCTAGCAGGGGAACTACTTGAAGCCACACGGTGTGATAAGGTGGGCTAAAACTCGAGAAGCTATTTTTGGAAAAATAATTTTCAAAACTAAATGCAATACTCCCGTGGTGATTTAAGGAAAGATTGTGATTTGTTTGTGATACGAGACTATGAGGCGGTACCTCGGTAGTGATTCTTGTTTATACCTTTCTATCACATCACTTGTGTTTTGGTTGCTTTGTGTCCTTGGGGTATTATTCCTTGTTTTCTTCTATGTTTCCTTGATTGCCTTAGTTTGGTGTAGCTACTCTTGGTATATTTCCTTCATTGTTTCATTTCCATTGTTTATCATTGTCACATTGTCATATACCTATTCAGTTTTCTTATTTATTCCAGTAGGGTCTTGACCTGACCTCGTCACTACTTTACCGAGGCTAGACTTGGAACTAACTGAGTACCATTGCGGTGTACTCATGCTACGCTTCTGCACATCTTTTTGTGCAGATCCAAGTACCACTTACCAGCCTAGGCTCCAGTGAGTAGAGTTCAGATTTGGAGAGTTCAAGGTATACCTACCGGCGTCAGCGTGCCTCGGAGTCACTCTCTATCTAGTTCTATTTCATTTTCCCTTTTTATAGATACTGTTGTATAGGGATGCTCAATATACTCTTGTAGAGCTTGTGACTTGGTATCACCGAATTTTGGGATTATTGTTCTGTTGAGTTGCGAAGTACTTTTATGCTAGTTGTTGAGTTATTTGAATGTTTTTATCATTTTCTCAGTTAAATTCTTCATGATTGTTAGGCTTACCTACTCTTAGAATCTAGGTGTAATCACAACATCCTACGGAGGGAAATTGGGTCAGTGATAAGTTGGTA
This sequence comes from Nicotiana otophora, assembly GCA_000715115.1. Classification (NCBI taxonomy): domain Eukaryota; kingdom Viridiplantae; phylum Streptophyta; class Magnoliopsida; order Solanales; family Solanaceae; genus Nicotiana; species Nicotiana otophora. Next base: position 9,631 of record AWOL01S0020184.1, read on the forward strand.
TCAGAGCCCAACGTTCATAGGTGTTACGAGTCACAAGTAGGTTTAGTAGAGTCTAACGGATCCGTACGGAGACTTTTATACTTATCTTTGAGAGGCTATGTAACTGATAGGAAATTTCACTTCTTTGTTCCCTTATCGTGCGAATTTGTTGACTTCGGATTTCTGAATCTATGTCTTTCTATTTTCTCACAGATGGCGAGGACATGCACCACTGGGTCCGATGTTCTGATACTCGCCCCTGCTAGAGTCGAGAGAGGCTGGGGCTGGGGAAAGGCTGAGGAGGGGCATGTAGTGTAGCTAGAGAACCTGCCCGAGCTGCAACAGAGGAGCCACTAGTAGATCCAGTTGGGGAGGCAGGCACTTGCGGCGCCTGTTGATACCCCTGCACTTCAGGAGACTCTCGCCCAGTTCTTGAGCATATTTGGTACTCTAGCTTAGGCGGGGTTGATTCCACTTGCAACGACAACATCTCAGGCTAGGGGAGGAGCACAGACTCCCTCAGCCCATACCCCAAAGCAGGGATTCCATGTAGAGCAGGTACCGTAAGTTATACTAGTGCAGCGGGTTGTCCCAGTTCAGCCCGAAGTTAGGGAAACAACATATGAGGAGGAGCAACTCAGGCTCGAATGGTACAAGAAGTACCATCCTCCTACTTTTAGTGGCCTAGTTATTGAGGATGCATAGGGCTTTCTAGAGAAGTGCCACGGAATTCTCCGTACCAATGGTATAGTGCAGACGAACAGGGTTGCTTTCACTACTTTCCAGCTATCAGGACCAGCATACCAGTAGTGGCGGGCCTGGGAGGAGGGTATCCCCACCGAGGCAGCTTCACTCATATGGGCTCCATTTTCAGAGATGTTCCTGAGAGAGTTTGTTTCCTATAACTTTTGGGATGCATGACGCGCAGAGTTTGAGTAGTTGCGCCATGGTGCTATGATCGTATCATAGTATGCTCTCAGGTTCAATGAGTTGTCCAGGTATGCACCTGCCTTGGTTTCCACAATTAGATATCGAGTCCGTCGATTTATTAAGGGGCTCAACTATGGTATTAGATTCATCATGGCTTGAGAGTTGGAGACTGATCCTCCATACCAGCAGGTGGTAGAGATCACACGGGGATTGGAGGATTTTCCTGGCCGAGAGAGAGAGAGGACAGGGAGGCCAAGAGGCCGTGAGATTCTGGTTGATATAGTGGTACCCGTGCCCCAGTTGCAGCCCGTCATGGTAGAGGCCATGTGAGCCGGCCAGTTTATTCAGAACCTCCATCTTCTAGTGCTATTCCGGCTACTCCCATCTCTCAGGTTGCACATTGTACACTGCCACTGTCTAGTGCACCTCCAACAAGGGGTGCTTTCATCGGTCAGTTCGGCCGACCAGGCACGAGCTCGTTTCAGCAGCCATGTCCTCCGATAGCTTGTTTTGAGTGTGGTGATACTCGTCATTTGGTAAGGGACTGCCACACATACAAGATGGGTTCACCTCCACATACTACTCATCCAGCTAGGGGTGGAGGTTAGGTGTGTAAGGGTCACCCTAGAGGGGGAGGCCAAGACAGATGTTATGCTCTCCTGAGTGGGACGGAGTTGGTTGCATCAGACTCAGTTATCAGATGTATTTTTCCGGTTTGTCATAGCGATGCATCAGTCATATTTGATACAGGCTCCACTTATTCCTATGTATCATCTTACTTTGCTCTGTATTTGTGTGTATCCAATGATTCTTTGAGTTCTCCTATCTATGTGTCCATTGTTGTTGATTGTGTGTATCGATTATTTTAAGTTGTTATTGGAAGGTTTGAGACCAGAGTTGATCTATTATTGCTTACTATGGTAGACTTTGATGTTACTTTGGGCATTTATTGGTTGTCGCCCTATCATGCTATTCTTGATTGTCACACCAAGACAGTGATATTGGATATGACATGTTTGTTGTGGTTGGAGTGTAGGGGTACTTTGGATTCTATGCCTAATAGTGTTATGTCTTTCCTTAAGGCACATTGGATGGTTTGGAAGGGGTGTGATGCATATCTAGCCTTTGTGAGAGATGTCAGTGTTGATACTCCTACCGTTGAGTCGGTTCCGGCAATGCGAGACTATCCAGATGTATTTCCGTCAGATCTTTCGGGCATGTTGCTCGATATAGATATCGATTTTGGTATGTACTTGTTGTCGGGCATTAAGCCCATTTCTTTTCCACCATATCGTATGGCCTCAGCAATGGTGAAGGAGTTAAAAGAACAGTTGCAAGATTTCCTTGATAAGGGTTTCATTCGGCCTAGTATGTCACCTTGGGGTGCTCCGGTCTTGTTTGTAAAGAAGAAGGATGGTTCTATGCGCATGTGTATTTATTATCGGAAAATGAATAAGATTAGAGTAAAGAACATGTATTTATTTCCACTCATTGATGACCTATTTGATCAACTGCAAGGTGCCAGCATGTTCTCAAAGATTGATTTGCGGTCAGGCGATCATCCATTGAAGATTCAGGATCTGGATATTTCAAAGACTGCTTTCAAGACTTGGTATGGTCATTACGAGTTCCTTGTGATGTCATTTTGGCTGAAAAACGCACCAGAAGCATTCATGCACTTCATGAACAGTGTAGTTTAACCCTATTTTGATTGATTCGTCATTGTGTTTATTGACGATATCCTGGTATGCTCCTGGAGCCGGGAGATTCATGAGCAGCATTTGAGGATTGTGCTTCAAACCTTGAGAGAAAAGAAGTTGTATGCAAAATTTTCAAAATGACAATTATGGCTTGACTTGGTGGCATTTTTGGGTCACGTGGTGTCGAGTGATGGGATCAAGGTTAATTCGAAGAAGAGTTAAGTAGTGTAGAGTTGGCCCAGACCGTCTTCAGCTACTGAGATCCAGACTTTACTTGGTTTGACAGGGTATTACCATCATTTCATAGAGGGTTTCTCATCTATTGCTGCACTTATGACCTGATTGACCTAGAAGGGTGCTCTGTTCAGATGGACAGAGGATTGTTGGAGAGCTTTCAAAAGTGCAAGACTTCTCTAACTGTAGCCCCAGTTTTGGTATTGCCTACGGGTTTAGGGTCATACACTCTGTATTGTTATGCGTCACGTGTTTGCCTCGGCGCGGTGTTGCTTCAATACTATAGGTGATTGCCTATGCGTCTAGACAGATGAAGGTGCATGAGAAGAATTATCCTTTCCACAACTTGAAATTAGCAGCAATTGTTCATGCATTGAAGATTTCGCAGCACTATTTGTACGGTGTCCCTTGTAAGGTCTATATCGATCACCAGAGTCTATAGCATTTGTTCAAATAGAAGGATCTTAACTCGCAGCAGCGGAGGTGATTAGAGTTTCCTAAGGACTATGATGTGACCATTCTATATCATCCTAGGAAGGCCAATGTGGTCGCCGATGCCTTGAGTCGAAAGGCGTAGAGATTGGGAAACCAGTTTGTTAGGTTGGATGTTCCAAAGACGAGTCATTTTCTTTCTTGCATTGTTTCTTGGTCTTCTCTATATGATCGTATCAGAGAGAGTCAGTATGACGACCCCAATTTTCATGTCCTCAAGGACACGGTCCTGCACAGCGATGCCAATCAGGTTACTATTGGGGATTACGATGTGTTACGGATGTAGTGCCGACTATGTGTGCCCTATATTGATGGCTTGTATGAGTTGATTATGCAGGAGGCCCACAGTTTGCGGTGCTCCTTTCATTCGGGTTCCGCTAAGATGTGTCAGGACTTGAGGCCGCACTATTGGTGGAGGAGGATGAAGACCGACGGAGTGGAGTATGTAGCTCCATGTCTAAATTGTCAGCAGGTGAAGTTTGAGCATCAACGGCCAGGTGGGTTGCTTCAGAGGTGTGAGATTCCCGAGTGGAAATGGGAGCGAGTTACCATGGATTTTGTTATTAGGGTCCCACGGACTGAAAAGAAACTTGATGCAGTATGGGTGATTGTGGCTCATTTCATTCCAGTGGTACTTATTCTTCATGGCAGCTGGCTCAGGTATATATTCGCGAGATTGTCCGACTTCATAGCATGAAGATATCCATCATCTCTGACTGGGGTACGTAGTTTACATTGCGCTTCTGGAAAGTCGTACAGCGTGAGTTGGGCACATGGGTGGAGTTGAGAACAACATTCTACCATCAAACAGACGGACAGTCCGAGCGCACTATTGATGAGTGGTGACTTTAACATTTATTTTAGTCTTTTCTAAGTGTGTAGTATTTTTTCCAACACTTGAATCTTGTTTAGGAAAATATTCATATTTAAAGTGTAGATTAAATACCTTGTTATGCTTATGTATTGAACGGGTTTTATTTATAACGAAGTGAGTTATTGTTTCTTTAATTATTCTTGTTCTTTAATGTTTCCAAAGGGATTAGCTAACCCTATGACTCGCCCATTAACTTCGCATTAATTTTGGGAAATATAATTTGGGGTTGGGAAAGATTAATTAATAATAACTTGAGGCTTTAACCCTTACTTTATAGATTCTACCTAGGGATAGGATTGAACTACTTATAGCCATATTCGGGTGAGCTTAATCTCTTAGTTGTTTTAGGGACAAATCGGTTAGGAAGTCTTGTTAGTCTTTGGAAGAAGCTAATATAGAATTACTACCCGAGGGTAATTAACATAAACTCGCTTATATTTGTAAAATCGTAAAATATATTGTATCGTTACTTGAGTGTAATTCCCATTGCATCCATGGTTGTAGCCATTTATCATTTTACTTGCTTTCTAGGTTAAATTACATTTTCGCATTTAGACATAAATATTCCCAATACCATTCTAAGTGTTTGGCTTAGCATAATACGTGATAATTATCTTACACGCCTAATCTCCTACATATTATTCTTCGTGGGATTCGACCCCGACTCATAGTTAGGTAAATTATATTGCATGCGATCGTGTCCATTTACTTTTTAGTAGTGGATTTGGACGTCATCAACTATTCATATATTGGAGGATATGCTTCGTTCCTATGTTATGGAGTTCGGGGGTTCTTGGGATCTGTTCTTGGCGCTTGCGGAGTTTGCCTAAAATAACAACTACCAATCGAGTATTCAGATGGCTCTGTATGAGGTCTTGTATGGGAGGCGGTGTCAGTCTTTGGTGGGTTGGTTTGAATATACTTGATCCGCCCTTATCTCGCCGCATGTGCATCACAATGAAATGCCTCCCTTATGTCACCACATGCGCATCTCGCCACCATTATACTCCACACAACATCAATCAACCCACACATCATCTCCACATGTTCCACAATAACACAAAACAACAAAATCAATACTCATGTCAAAATATAGTCTCACAACTCAAAAATAACGTGCACAAGGACAATACAATAACATAAGAGTGCGGGGAGTATTCAACAATAAAACATGTTTCATATAGCAAACAACTCCAATTCAAAGAATATTAATTACCTAAGGTCTAATCCATCCATAAATCACACACGCCCATGTACACAATCGGTACCTCGTGTACACATAACTCACATAACACAATATGCAATTACGACCAAATCCTAAGTTGCAATTCCCCCAAACAAGGTTAGCCAAATCAATACTCCAAAAATGATTTTCCTTTAAAATGCATCTCCGTTCGGCTCAAATCTAGCCAAAAGAGACTCAACAATATCAAATAATCCAAAAGTAATCAATTTTGATTAATAAAGTTGCAATCTTTACTAAATTCCTACAAAAGTAAACAAAAGCCACCCCCAGGCCCCGCCGGTCAAAGCCTGAGTCGAGGGTAGATGTCGACTATGCATTACCCCACGAGCCCAAATATATGTTCAGTTTTCAAAACCAAGTTCAAATCTGTCACACCCCGAACTCGAGGAGCGCCCGGTGCTCAACTGAGTGAACCCGGCCGAGCAAGTCTATAAGATTTCCTTCTACCCAAACTGAACCATGAATAAAGAGGAGACACACTCTAATAATTAAACACTGAAAAGATTTCATCGACAACTCCCATTTCATTTCCATTAGCAACTTCATTCATAATTTCCAAATTATTACGAGTTTATAGATATAATGAAAACATGTTTGCCAAATACCAACACTTCTAGTTTAATTCCCAATATCAAACACCACCCACAACATGTCTACAGAGCCTCTAAGTACAACAAAAGAGTAATATGGAAATGCCGGCAAGAAGGCCCCAGCTATACCTCAAAATACAAAGTACAACATCAAATGACATCAGGCCTGGAATAGAGTACGGCTCACCAAAACATGCTGAATAGGGAGTAAGGGCTGACGAGGACCAAAGTTGTCCGCTGATGAACCACCTACACCGATTGAAGATGAAGCGCCCCCGACAAAAGAGACATTAGTACATATGGAATAGTACTTGTATGTAAAGCTTACTGTCCTCTTTCAAAATAGAATGCCAATGTAAGAAATGGTAAATCATGAGAACAACAATCAACATTCAATGAGATCCAAATGCCAAGTTAAAACATACTAATTTCCAAAATTGGAAGATAATACTGTGAAGATGATAATCAAAATATGAATATAATGTTATTTTTGTTTAGGAGATCTTTAGCACTGATATACCACTATACACAATATCACTGTTTATAATACCAACACTACTATACTTTTAGCACGGAGTGCGATCACGACCCCATCGGCTAGACCGTCTCATCCGAGATATCAACCACAATCACAATTTCAATTACAATTTCCAGCACAATCACCACCATGTGTGCGGCATGGTGTCCTATCACGACCCGATCGGCTAGGCCATCTCACCACAATGTCGTGTGGATCGACATCATACTTTTCTATCAATCATCTCATCACAATTCTGCGGAATAATTTTATCACTTCAATCTCATCCCAAATGAGGGGAATAATTTTATCACATCAATCTCATCCAATATAAGGGGAATAATCACAATCAACTCCTACACTGGCACGTGAAGTTTCGGGGTTAGGTTATTTCAACTTACCCTTCCTCGGTGACTATCGATAATCCCAAAAACATTTTTGATTTGTATACAAAGAAAACAACAATACAAATGTATTTACCTCATAACGTTTCATACCGTATATAGCCTCATTGGTACTTTCAACCACTTACAACATCATTATTTTATTGGCTCTCTTGGCCATACATATGATTCATCATTCGTGTCACGGTGGCCGTATTTCATATTCCACACTTTCATTTCTTTCGTTTCTTGGAGAATCATGATAAATATCAACACATAGAATATCCAGGAAATCACAACTTTAGGTTCATTAGTAATGATGACTTTAAACATAATGGATTTCTTTACAAGAAATGGAGTAAAATGATTTACAATCGAAGTACAAGTTAAATTCATAAACGAGTAACACATCATTTATTCTTGAAATACTTTTCCCCAAAAAGGGAAATACACAATTTCCACTCACGAATATGTAAGAATGCAAAACACATTGAAAATACTCATAAATCATAGCATTAGTTAAAATAGCCACATTGGAACATGACTTGAGGACATAAGCGTTTAGGCAAATCTACTTTTGAAGTAATTTTGGAACAGTTGAATCAAGGCTCATTTGATAATCTTTCTCATATCATCTCATTTCATTGGCACCTCTAGCCACAAGTATAACTTTCATTCTTGGCACGGTGGCCACACTTTATATCTTCAACTCATATTTTTGCACTTTCGAGCATCTTTATAGATTATCAACAACAAGGCATTTCTAATCAAGATATTGGGTACATATATGAGCAATTACGAGTCTTAAGCATATCGAGTTTTTCTCACACAATTTGGCATACTAGCTTTCATTTGGAACATGACTCAAAGATATAACATTTTACTACACAACCCGTACGTTGAACATATATCTTTCGACATAAGGATCATTCGGAATAGTCAAGTTTTTAAGGAATAACTCGGAACATAGGAATTAGGAACTTGAGTCAACCATGCTTGAAACTTACGGAAACATCATGAAATTCAATACTAAGAGAGTAGTTTAGCCAACATACCTGGAATTCACCCCTTAATAATACTACGACGATCCACTACACTAAGAAACTTCAATCTATAATGACAACATCCAGTGGGTCCAATACTAGTAATAAATTTTATATTTAGGCCATTTAGGCACTTTATCAAACACCTAGTAGGCATGAATATCTACATCTCTTAATCATAAAATTAGTTCATCCAACTACTACATTTACCAATAATTTATCCCACCGTCATTCTTAAACAATTCTTAACTTCCAAAACTACATACATGACCATCCATCCACACCCAACCAACAAAATTCTATTGTATAATCACCTTTCAATCTTTACAGTGGTTATGTATTTAAATTTGGAAATTATGGCTTCCAATCACCATACCATAAGTTATAACACTCATTTCATACATAAATAATCACCATAGATTAGTTAGAGATGGCATACATACCTCTTGTAGTGAGACTCTTGAAAATCGCAACTTATAAGGTTCTTGACCAATTTGCGGATTTGAATGGAAATCTATGGATCTTCAAGATTAATCCTTGTTAATATAAGTGTTTAGGAGTAGTAAGCAACTCAAATTATGCCAAAAACATCCCTTGATATGCAAGCCCTAGCTCAAATAAATGACTTAACCCCTCTCTCTACCCGGCCTTGGGGGTATTTAATGGGCTGCTACATGCGTGGCCGTGCACCTGGGCAAGTGACCACGCATCTGGTCGTGCACCTAAGGCAAAATACCCTCTAAGATTCGCAGCCGCACATTTGGGCGCGCATATGGCATAGGTACGGTAAAATGGCCATAACATTCTGTACAAATATCTAAATGACGAAGGGTTTGATGCGTTGGAAACTAGACTCAAACAGCTTTAGTTTGATTGGTATATAACCTCCTAAGTCTTTATAGTTTGGAAGCAGTATGCATTTGAATTAGGATCTTGTGCGAATTGAAATATCCTTTTCACTTAATGTATCCAACTTGTTCCACACAAGTTCTTTCCATTCACAAAACGTCTTGGAGCCCGTTAAGACATAAGAAATTTTTCTCTTTTTTCCAAACCAAATTTCACTTTTTTTTCGAAATCAGCGTTTGTTTATAATATTTCCAATTTTCACTTGAAGATGCATTTTGGAAATTTTCAAAAATTTGAAAAACTCCAAAAAGCTGTTTTTCAAAATTTTCACTCAAATCAATCATAAAACTTCAAAAACAACCTAATATTATATTCATGTCCAAACACAACTCTAAATTTCAAATATGATTTTCATTTGAAAAACATTTTCCCCCTATATTAGAATTTTACAATTCTTATGTCAAAATGGCCACTTAGTATGTTCCAACACACCTTAAACATATATTTTCATTTCAAAATGATGTGGTTCTATCTCATGGGTCTCCTTTAATACTCAAATACATTATTCCCAAATACCGTTGGCGCACTTTAAAATCATAAATAATTAGGAAACTTTTAACAGGGCCTTAGCAAACTCCGGAAGTGAGACCTATTGACCGCAAATACGAAGCCTCCTAAAACCAGAGGATGTCGCAACCGCGACCACTGACTTCGCAAAAGCAGGGTTTCACTCTACCAGTCAACGTTGCAAAAGCAACCACAAGGTCGCAAAGGTGACATGCCCAGGCCCCAGACCCCTTCTCAAATGCTACATATACCTCAAAAATGCGAGGCTTGCAAATGCGAACTAGTTCTCGCATTTGCGATATCTGCAGCATCAACAACATCTGCAACACTGAAACAAGTGCCAAACATTCTAAAACACGTCTGAAACTCTCCCGAGCCCTTAAAAATCACAATCGAGCGTCAGATTCCTACCAAACTAACTTGGAATGACACTAAACCCTACACACAAGTTTCAAATGATAAAATGGATATATTTCATGTCCCGAAACAATAATTTGATCCAAATGGACACAAAGTTAATTCATGATCAAAATTAGGAATTGTGAAACCTTCAAATTGTCAACTTTCAGGAAAAAGAGCCAATTCATCCTAGGAACCTCTGAATTCAATTCTGGGTCTACTGTATAAGTCTAAAATCACCATACAAACCTATTGGGACTATCAAAATACCGTTTCAGGGTCATTTCCACAAAAGTCAAACTTGGCCAACACTTCCAACTTAAACTTCCAAACTAGGAACTATGTATTTCAAATCAAACCAAAACCTCCCCGAAACCCAACCAACCATCCCCAAAAGTCACACAACCATATATACACATAGAGGAATCTTCAAAGGGGGGAACAAGACTTAAATACACAAAACAACCAGCTGGGTCATTATCGTTTCCAATCATCATTTGAATTTGTGTAGGTTGTAAACTTAACAAGATTAATCATCTAAACAAGCTTATCTTAAATAGAAAATATTGAAGACGAAAATAAGAATTTTTATAACAAATACAGAATTATTCAATAACAAAAAATGTTTAATTGTTATTTCATACAAGTATACATAAAAGTTTGCTATACCCCATATTTTCTTTTACATAAAAGTACATCATAAGTTAAATGATGCGTCAATGCCCTTACCTCGGGGAACGCGACCGGCGCTCGTCGAGATAACCCGGCCAAGCAAGCCTGTAAAATGCCTTCTATCTGAACTCACCCATGAATAAAGAGAAGATATATTTCATTAATTAGACAATGATAAGGTTACATGAACAATCCAAATTTCATTACCATTAGAACTTCATTCAAGATTTCCCAAAATATTACATTACACATTCATAGTTTAGAAGTGAAAACATATGACACAAATACAACATTTCTAATTTGACTTTTGAAAACAAAGGTACAACCGATGCTATGTCTACGAAGCCTCTAATATATAAAAAAGAGTAGCATGATGGTGCCGCAATCAGGCTCCGGCTATACCTCAAAACAATATACATAGAGACAGGAGATACAAGACCCTGAAATGAAGTGGGGCTCACAAAGTCAGCTTAGTAGAGGGTGTATTGCTATCACTGATCAATACAGCCTATTGTGGAACCACCTGCATCCATAAAGATGCAGCACCCCGACCAAAGGGGACGTTAGTATGTATGGAATAGTACTAATATGTAAAACTAAACACCCTGTCAGTAGAACGAGTAACAGTAAAAGGAGAAGCAAACATGAAATCAATGAGAGCCTCAAACAGTATAAAGGTGTCAAGTTAGGGGAAAGATAAGGGGAACCAATCTCATCACATCAACACGGGGATTTACCCCTCAGTCACTCCTACACTGGCACGTGTAGTTTCGGGGTTAGAATATTTTGATATTCTCTTCCACAATTAGGTATACTAACTTGCAATTGAAACATGATTTTAAATCAAAATACCTTTTGTACATTGATTATACTAGACTACATTCTCGGAGGGAATCATTTTATAATAGGAACATTTTGAACACATTTTGAGTACATACAACTTTCAACACAATACTGATTTTAGAATAATCAAATCTATTAGGAAGGACTCGGAACATGAGAAATAAGAAGTTGTGCCAATCACAATCGCAACTTACGAGGACATCATGGAATTTGATTTCTACAAGAGGAGTTTAGCCAACATACCTCGCTTGAG
>AWOL01S0020184.1:22190-124947 GCA_000715115.1 Nicotiana otophora
CTACTTTCAGTCCAATCCCGAAATTGAGGGCTAGGGAGTAGAATCTTACCTCTTGGGTGAAGACCTTGTGAATTTTCCTTGTTGTATTTAAATGTTTGAGAAATGGTTGACGAATAAAGTACTTGGGGCTTCATCCTTTCTCTCTAAAGCACTCCCCTCGCTCTAAAATGGCAGATTTCTGCCTTCTAAACGAGACCCAATGGCTTTTAATCAAATGGGGCCGGGTTTTAAAAAACACAAAATGGACCCTCCAAAATCAACTCTACGGTCGCAGAGTGAACCGCAGATTTGGTCTGCGACCTGCAAAACGGACTGCAGAAATAATCCCCAAATTTGGGCTGGTCTGGTCCACTATACGGCCAGGTCTGCGGCCCACATATCAATTACGTAGCCGCATAATGGACCGCAAAATCTCTCTCTGAAAATCATCATGCTAGTTCTACGATGGATGTACGGCCCGTGAAGTGATTATGCGATCACATAGTTTACCGCAAAACAACCTCCAAAATTGGCCCATTTCTCTACTTCTCTCTGCGGCGGATCTACGGTCTGCATATCATTTCTGCGGTAGCATAATGTACCGTAGAAACGCTCTGTTCTGCAACAATTTTTCTTCAACTTCCCAATGCTCTGTTCAACCCAAAAAGTTTGTACCTAGGCCAGCAAGCTCTCCGTGAAAAGTTTATACTACCATCAAATTTATTAGCCTACCTCGGCACCATGAAACCCCTGATATTAGTTGAAACTTTACAGGGCCTTACATCTTCCCCCGCTCAGGATCATTCATCCTCGAATGAGGGTCAAAATCCTCCATTAGCATCCAATGTGACCCAATTGTTACTTCGCATACCAGCAGTTCCAAATTTTGACTAACTCTCTAAATTTCTAATAATTTTGCTAGACTCTCCCCTGTAATTGGGCCTATCCACCTTCCAGAGAATCCCAAAACCAATCCCAACAGCATAACCATTACATTACAATGTAAAATAACATAGAAACAACACTGGCCACAATGTTATATACATTACATTACAAAGAAGGAGTATTCTTCACATAAGCTGTTCAGGGGAAACATGATTTGTAGAAAGTTAGCTTTTAACATAGGTAATCTCTTTGTTTCTCTGTTTTTGGACTTGCCTATCAAGAATGGCAACTGGAATCTCTTCATAAGTCAATTCCTCATAAACCTCTATAATCTCAACGGAAAGAATGAGCAACGGATCTCCAACCACCTTCTTCAACATGGATACATGAAACACCGGGTTCACTAAAGAGTTCTCTGGAGGTAGTTCTAGCTTATAAGCCACCTGACTAATCTTCTGAATGATTCAATACGGTCTGACATACCTAGAATTCAATTTTCCTATCTTATCAAACTGCATAACCCCCTTCATGGGGGAAACCTTCAAGAATACCCAATCATCCTCTGCGAACTCCAAATCCCTATGACGTAAATCCGAATAAGACTCTTGATGACTCTTAAGAAAAAGCCATGGTCTTATGTTTGTGAATCCCCTCCTTCAATTGTACCAGAAATGGATTGTCAAATTGCTTCTCCTTGACTTCCACAACAAGTGATGATTCCCCTCTATTTTGTACAATAACCCCTCCTTCACTAGAGCCCGTAAGACAAACCCTCATACTAGCTAACCGATAAACTTCCTTGGGGCCTTAGGTGAATTCTTACGGGGCCTTACACGATGTAAGCTATGTGGATATGATCCAGCCGATTTCTCTGAATGGATAGATGGAATCATGTCCGACCATGACTGGATTGCGTACAATGGCATCAAAGCTAGAAATCAGTGGTGGTTCAAAGATCCTTTCACAAGTCAGTGCCCATGGGATATTGAATGTTCCTATTAATAATGCCTTGAGGATCCAACAGAATACTTCCTGGTGCTCAAAAAGAAAAAGTGCAAATCATCTGCAGAATGTCTTCGAGAAAGGAATGAAAAAGGAGACCCATCAGTTGGCTCGCTCAGCTACCCAGGTAAGTATGAATAACTATTCCGGTATAACCCTCAAGAATGGCCAAATTTGCTAGAGAAAAATAACTAGCTAATAACCCCTGGTTGGAAAGATGACGAGGCAATTGCTTTTCTCAACAATCCTAATATACTAATGTATAGCCTTGTTAGCGCCGTCTATATCCATGATTTTCCACCCATTGAACATTTCATTAAGGATGGTGCAGATCACGCCCCAAAGATCCCCAAAAAGAATGTTATTTTGCCCTCAGGAGAAAAGACACCATCTAGTGACATTGAAGCAACAATCAATTGGCAGTCCAAAAATTCTATTTCTCAAAATAGAATCTTGTAACACCCCCACCTTGGGAGGTGCAATAGGGACACGATGCTCGATGGCCCATGCGAACCAACATCAGTTTTTACATTCTGTTTATCCATAAAATCTGGCCATTGTGGCCTCCAAATATTAGCACTATAATTAACATGTGAATAACTATTTAGCAAAATAAACATTAGCATTTAATACATGATCATCACTGTCACTAGCACAGCCATACCCAGCCATAACCTGCAATCAAATACTAACACTAGTCTGCAAGCCTCTAAGAGTATCCAAAGAAACATATATAGTACACCACTTAGTCGGGATAGGGCTCCATCGTACCCAAAACGTTCATGACATCTACTTCAGTACCTATTGACTGTTGAACATCTACTCCGAAAGAGTGGAGAGCAACAACCTATCAACTTGAACAACACCCTATTAGTGTGGGACACCACCGGGTCTATTTGCACAAATGGTCATGAACACAACGCCCAAAATATAAGGACGTTACTATGAAAATTGTACTGAGTATGTAAAGCTAAGAAAGCATATAAATAAGAGTCATAGTATAGTAAACTAGATCTCATGGTCTCAACCTCGGTACCGAGGACAACCACCGGGGAAATGAACAATAGAAGCCATAACATATAAAGATTAAACGATACAAAGGAGTAGGCCACTTACTGAATTTTGCAATAAATACAATATAGAGTTATTTAGCCCTATGTTGGGTCATCTTACTTTACATCGTACCTGGCCTCGCACAGGACTCGGTAAGACTAATTTCCTTTATCACATCATGCTCGACCTCATAAGGTCTCGGTTGTACCCTGCCATGTAAGGGATCTATCGTACCCGGCAATGCAAGGGCTCGGTAATGTCATAGAGAGCTCGGTCGTACACGGTCACACAAGGCTTATATACACAAAACAACCAGCTGCTGCATCATTATCATTTCCAATCATCATTTGAATTTGTGTATGTTGTAAACTTAACAAGATTAATCATCTAAACAAGCTTATCTTAAGTAGAAAATATTCAAGACGAAAATAAGAATTTTTATAACAAATACAGAATTATTCAATAACAAAAAATGTTTAATTGTTATTTCATACAAGTATACATAAAAGTTTGTTATACCCCATATTTTGTTTACATAAAAGTACATCATAAGTTAAATGATGCGTCAATGCCCTGACCTCGGGGAACGCGACCGGCGCTCATCGAGATAACCCGGCCAAGCAAGCCTGTAAAATGCCTTCTATCTGAACTCACCCATGAATAAAGAGAAGATATATTTCATTAATTAGACAATGATAAGGTTACATGAACAATCCAAATTTCATTACCATTAGAACTTCATTCAAGATTTCCCAAAATATTACATTACACATTCATAGTTTAGAAGTTAAAACATATGACACAAATACAAAATTTCTAATTTGACTTTTGAAAACAAAGGTACAACCGATGCTATGTCTACGAAGCCTCTAATATATAAAAAAGAGTAGCATGATGGTGCCGCAATCAGGCTCCGGCTATACCTCAAAACAATATACATAGAGACAGGAGATACAAGACCCTGAAATGAAGTGGGGCTCACAAAGTCAGCTTAGTAGAGGGTGTACTGCTATCACTGATCAATACAGCCTATTGTGGAACCACCTGCATCCATAAAGATGCAGCACCCCGACCAAAGGGGACGTTAGTATGTATGGAATAGTACTAATATGTAAAACTAAACACCCTGTCAGTAGAACGAGTAACAGTAAAAGGAGAAGCAAACATGAAATCAATGAGAGCCTCAAACAGTATAAAGGTGTCAAGTTAGGGGAAAGATAAGGGGAACCAATCTCATCACATCAACACGGGGATTTACCCCTCAGTCACTCCTACACTGGCACGTGTAGTTTCGGGGTTAGAATATTTTGATATTCTCTTCCACAATTAGGTATACTAACTTGCAATTGAAACATGATTTTAAATCAAAATACCTTTTGTACATTGATTATACTAGACTACATTCTCGGAGGGAATCATTTTATAATAGGAACATTTTGAACACATTTTGAGTACATACAACTTTCAACACAATACTGATTTTAGAATAATCAAATCTATTAGGAAGGACTCGGAACATGAGAAATAAGAAGTTGTGCCAATCACAATCGCAACTTACGAGGACATCATGGAATTTAATTTCTACAAGAGGAGTTTAGCCAACATACCTCGCTTGAGTTTCCTTAAATTACTACAATGTTTTGGAAATCCTAGCGACTTCAATCTATTAGAAACATGACAAATTTGAACCATAATTAGGAAGATATTTAGAGTTTCAGCACATTTGAGCATTTTATCAAGCAGTAGGTGTGCATTAAGGTGTCAAGGTTCTCATATGGGGTTTTCCTTCATCCCACAACCCAAGGTTTACCCATTTGAGCTCAATAACCTTCCCACCTACATTGATGGTACATGCATGCATAAATCACACTCAAGTATCACACTTCTAATTATCTACTTTCAGTCCAATCCCGAAATTGAGGGCTAGGGAGTAGAATCTTACCTCTTGGGTGAAGACCTTGTGAATTTTCCTTGTTGAATTTAAATGTTTGAGAAATGGTTAATGAATAAAGTACTTGGGGCTTCATCCTTTCTCTCTAAAGCACTCCCCTCGCTCTAAAATGGCAGATTTCTACCTTCTAAACGAGACCCAATGGCTTTTAATCAAATGGGGCCGGGTTTTAAAAAACACAAAATGGACCCTCCAAAATCAACTCTACGGTCGCAGAGTGAACCGCAGATTTGGTCTGCGACCTGCAAAACGGACTGCAGAAATAATCCCCAAATTTGGGCTGGTCTGGTCCACTATACGGCCAGGTCTGCGGCCCACATATCAATTACGTAGCCGCATAATGGACCGCAAAATCTCTCTCTGAAAATCATCATGCTAGTTCTACGATGGATGTACGGCCCGTGAAGTGATTATGCGATCACATAGTTTACCGCAAAACAACCTCCAAAATTGGCCCATTTCTCTACTTCTCTCTGCGGCGGATCTACGGTCTGCATATCATTTCTGCGGTAGCATAATGTACCGTAGAAACGCTCTGTTCTGCAACAATTTTTCTNCCCCTGTAATTGGGCCTATCAACCTTCCAGAGAATCCCAAAACTAGTCATAACATCATAACCATAACATTACAATGTAAAATAACATGGAAACAACACCAGCCACAATGCTATAAACATTACATTACAAAGAAGGAGTATCCTTTACATAAGCTGTTCAGGGGAAACATGATTTGTAGAAAGTTAGCTTTTAACATCATGGACAGAACTACATAGCTATTCAAACAAATGAGGATACTTTTTCTTCATCTCTTCCTTGGCTTCCCAGGTGGCCGCTTCGACCTGCTGGTTTCACCATAACACTTTCACGGAGGTAATATCTTTGTTTCTCCATTTTCGGACTTGCCTATCAAGAATGGCAACTAGAATCTCTTCATAAGTCAATTCCTCATTAACCTCTATAATCTCAACCGGAACAATGAGCAACGGATCTCCAACCACCTTCTTTATCATGGATACATGAAACACCGGGTGCACTAAAGAGATCTCTAGAGGTAGTTCTAGCTTGTAAGCTACCTGACTAATCTTCTGAATGATTCTGTACGGTCTGACATACCTAGGATTCAATTTTCCTATCTTACCAAACTGCATAACCCCCTTCATGGGGGAACCTTCAAGAATACCCAATCATTCTCTTGGAACTCCAAATCCCTATGATGTAAATCGGAATACGACTCTTGATGACTCTTGAAAAAAGCCATGGTCTTATGTTTGTGAATCCCCTCCTTCAACTGTACCAGCAATGGATTGTCACATTGCTTCTCCTTGACTTCCACAACCAGTGGTGATTTGCCCCTATTTTGTACAATAACCCCTCCTTCACTAGAGCCCGTAAGACAAACCCCCATACTAGCTAACCGATAAACTTCCTTTGGGCCTTAGGTGAATTTTTACGGGGCCTTACACGATATAAGCTATGTGGATATGATCCACCCAATTTCTCTGAATGGATAGATGGAATCATGTCTGACCATGACTGGATTGAGTACAATGACATCTAAGCTAGAAATCAGTGGTGGTTCAAAGATCCTTTCACAAGTTAGTGCCCATGGGATATTGAATGTTCCTATTAATAATGACTTGAGAATCTAACAGAATACTACCTCGTGCTCAAAAAGAAAAAGTGCAAATTATCGGCAGAATGTCTTTGAGAAAGGTATGAAAAAGGCGACCCATCAGTTAGCTCGCTCAGCCACCCAGGTAAATATGAATAACTATTCCGGTATAACCCTTCGGAATGGCCAAATTTGCTAAAGCAAAATAACTAGCTAATAACCCCTGGTTGGAAAGATGACGAGACAACCGCTTTTCCCAACAATCCTAATGTACTAATGTATAGCTTTGTTATCGCCATCTATGTCCATGATTTTCCACCCATTGAACATTTCATTAAGGATGGTGCAGATCATGCCCCAAAGATCCCCAAAAAGAATGTTATTTTGCCCTCAGGAGAAAAGACACTATCTAGTGACATTGAAGCAACAATTAATTGGCAGTCCAAAAATTCTATTTCTCAAAATAGAATCTTGTAACATCCCCACCTTGGGAGGTGCAACAGGGACACGATGCTCAAATGCCCATGCGAACCAACGTCAGTTTTTACATTCTGTTTATCCATACAATCTGGCCATTGTGGCCTCCAAATATTAGCACTATAATTAACATGTGAATAACTATTTAGCAAAATAAACATTAGCATTTAATACATGATCATCACTGTCACTAGCACAGCCATACCCAGCCATAACCTGCAATCAAATACTAACACTAGCCTACAAGCCTCTAAGAATATCCAAAGAAATATATATATTACACCACTTAGTCAGGACTGGGATCCATCGTACCCAGAACATTCCTGATATCTACTTTAGGACCTATTGACTGTTGAACATCTACTCCGAAAGAGTGGAGGGAAACAACCTATCAACTTAAACAATGCCCTATTAGGGAGGGACGCCACCGAGTCTATTTGCACAAATGGTCATGAACACAACGCCCAAAATATAAGGACGTTACTATGAAAAATGTACCGAATATGTAAAGCTAAGAAAGCATATAAAATAAGAGTCATAGTATAGGAAACTAGATCTCATGGTCTCAACCTTGGTATCGAGGACAACCACCGGGGGAATGAACAATAGAAGCCATAACATATAAAGATGCAATGATACAAAGGAGTAGGCCACTTACTGAATTTTGCAATAAACACAATATAGATTTATTTAGCCCTGTGTTGGGTCATCTTACTTCACATCGTGCCTGGCCACGCACAGGACTCGGTAAGATTAATTTCCTTTATCACATCATACCCGACCTCATAAGGTCTCGGTTGTACCCCGCCATGTAAGGGATAGAGAGCTCGGTCGTACCTGGCCACACAAGGTCTTGATTGTACCAGACAATGTAAGGGCTCGTTATTATTTCACATCGTACCCAATTGACAAGTGGTTGCACAATAGGTGTCGTACATGACTATCGATTGTGCAACTCGCTAAAATAAGATACATGTTCATATGTGGTGATTTGTATAATCAACTCCAAGAGATATTAAGTTTAACCTCAAAACGAACCATGCTTCCCGATCACAGGATACCAACTTGGAACAATTTAAACATTAATAGGAATGCTACCGGCAAGAATATACAAGGATAGAACAACATTATTTAGAGGGGCATAGAACCACCAAATCTTACAGTGCAGGAATTATTTAGAATGAAGGGGAAATTTGCGCTAACTCATGCCAAGAAAAACAGTCGCCCTACATACATTGTTGAAGCGCTAGCTATGCTTCTAGGATGATCAACCCTGCCTTCAATAAATCCCCAAAATTGATGCAACTAGATAATAACTATTACAACGATGATTCTAGGCTCCTTCACGCAAAATATTGCAAGATTGAAACTCATCTTCGACTTCTCCTTTACTCGTTTGGAAATCCGAAAGGGGAATTAAGAGTAGTTTTGGAGAACAAGTGTTGGTGATACTTCTAGACCATGATAGGGAATGAGCCTTACTGCCTTTTTATACCAACACAGAAATGTTCGTCGTGTCCTCATGCAAAATAGGCCACCCCACACGGTTATGCCACTAGGTGGGACACCTGGTGCAAGCTTGCGGAATCATGTAACCCCCCTTCCCTTCACATATGTCGCTAGCTGACTGGCCATGTTTGAGATCAAACTTACCAAGATTTATTTAGGTGTGAGGTCTAACATCATCTCCCCCCTTTTGAATAGTCGTCCTAGAATGTTGGATCATAACCCATCATGATTACCTCATTGTTACCTCCCATAGCTTGGAAAAAATATGGGTATGTAGATTTTATTTCTTCTTTGATTTCCCACGTCATTGCTTCCTTACTATTGTTCTTACAAAGAACTTTAAGTGAAGCCACTTTGTTACTTCGCAGCTTTCGTACTTGACGATCTAGAATGGCCACCAGAACTCCTTCGTAGGATAGATCTCATGTAACTTTAATAACTTCAAGAGGGGTGATACTCAATGGATCACTTAAACACATGCCGATCATAGATACATGAAATATCGGATGCACTGCCTCCAATTCTGGGGTAACTCCAGCTTATAAGCCACTTGACCGACCTTCCTGTATGATTCGATATGGTCCAACATATCAGGGGATGAGTTTTCCTCTTTTACCAAACCTCATCAACTTTCATAGGTGAAACCTTCAAGAACACCTAGTCTCCTACAGCGAACTCCAAATCTCGTCGCCGGCTATCTGAGTAAAATTTTTGCATGCTCTGAGCGGTGAATAATCGATTTTGAATTTCCTTCACCTTTTCCCCATCTTGTTGCACCATCTCAGGGCCTGATAACTTTGTTTCACCAACTTTTAACTGTCCTATAGGAGATATGCACGCCCGTCTGTGTAAGGCCTCATATGGTGCCACCTTAATGCTGGCATGGTAGATGTTGTTTTAAGAAAATTTGATAAGTGATATACGATCCTCCTAATCACTCTTGAAGTACAAAACATTGGCCCGTAACATAGCCTCGAGTGTTTGAATAGTGTGCTCGGCCTGGCCATGGGTTTTTGGATGAAAAGTTGTATTGAGGTTGATCCTTGTAACTAACCCTTTGTGGAATGATTTCCAATAATTAGTTGTGAACAGAGCACCTCTGTCTGATATGATAGAAATCGGGACCCAATGAATTCGAACTATTTCCTTAATATATAACATAGCATATATTTCAACCGAGAAAGTAGTTTTGGCTGAAAGAAAGTGAGCTGACATGGTGAGTCGATCCACGATAATCCAGATTTAATCAAACCCTTGATGTGATCATGTTAATCCGGTAATGAAATCCATGTTTATCGCTTCCAAATTTTAGGTCCCGATGTTTGATGTTCAATCATAACTTGTTAGAAATTTGGACACGAGTGACGTACCCAGCAATGTACCTCTTCATGTTGTTCAACCAGTATAATTCTCAAAGATCGTGGAATGTCTTGGTTGACCCCGGATGAATGGAATTTCGGGATTGGTTAATCGCTGTCATGATCTTCTCTCGGAGTCCTCCGAAATTAGGTACACATAGCCGGTCCTTGTATCTAAGGTCCCCATCCTTGGATAGCCCGAATGCTTTCTTCTTTTGAAAGGGGATGCTTTCTCTTATTTTCACCAAGGCTGGATCTTCAAATTGTCGCACCTTTACTTCGGCCACTAACAAGGACTCGGCAATATTCAGAATTGTGATTCCTCCGTTACCGGTGTCAAGCAACTGCACACTTATTCATCTCCAATTTATGCTCTTCCCCATACCGCAGGAAGCCCATAGACATCCGACTTAATGCATCATCCACCATGCTTGCCTTCCTGGGGTGGTATAGAATATCAATATCATAGTCTTTTAATACATCGAGTCACTTTCATTGCCTTAAATTCAACTCCTTTTGCTTGAATATGCACTGCAAGATCTTGTGATCGGTGAATATGTTAACATGACATCCGTATAGATAGTGATTCCATATCTTCAGAGCAAAAATGATAGCTACTAGCTCCAGGTCACGGGTTAGATAATTTTTCTCATGTTTCCTCAGCTGCCTTGAGTCATATGCATTCATTTTCCCATGTTGCATTAGTACGCTGCCTAAGCTCACTATGTTTAATCCCAATATATGACATACTTATCGAGTCCCTCAAGAAGAGTTAATACTAGTGCCGAGGTTAATCTATCCTTTAACTCCTGGAAGCTCTTCTCACAACCATCAGTCCTCCGAATATTCACTTCCTTATGCATCAATTTCGTCAAAGAAGCAGTTATGGATGAGAAATTCTCAATAAACCTTCATTAGTAATCAGCCAAGCCAAGGAAGTTGCGTACCTTGGTATGGGTTATAGGACTTAGAAAATTCTTAACTGCTTCAGCCTTTTGACTATCAACCTTTGTACCCTCACCGGACACTATGTGCCCAAGAAAGGCAATTGAGTTCAACCAGAACTCATACTTGGAAAATTTGGGTACAAATTGTTATCCCAAAGTGTGCGTAAAACCATTCGCAAATGCTCTCCGTGCTCTACCTCTGTTCAAAAATATACCAGTATATCATCTATGAACATGATCACAAAAATGTCCAAATACTGCTTGAACACTCGAGCCATCAACTCCATGAAGGTCGCTGGTGCATTGGTTAGGACACACGACATAATGTGACATTGGTAGTGGACATAACTAGTCTGAAAGGATGTCTTCCGAACATCTTCTTCCTTGATCCTTAGCTGATGATATCCAAATCTGAGATCGATCTTCGAAAAATACTTAGACACCTTGCAATTGATGAAACAATATCATCGATCCTTGCAAGTAAATTCTTTCTCTTGATGGTCACCATATTTACCTGTTGATAATCAATACATATCCTTAACGAACCATCATTCATTCGAACAAATAGCACTTAGGCTCCCTACAGGGAAGTGGTGGGTCGAATGAAGCCCTTATCAAGAAGTTCCTTCAACTAGTCCGTTAACCTTAAACTCTGTAGGAGCCATTCTATATGGATGAATAGATATAGTCTGAATATCGAGTGGCACATCGATAGAAAACTCAATCTCCCTTTCTGGTGGGATGCCCGGGATCTCATCCTGGAACACATCAGGAAATTCACTAACGACCAAAACCGATTGGAGGGTGGGATGCTTTGCCTCTGCATCTTGTACCCATACCATCAAATAGAAACATCCTTTTGTGATCATCTTTCGGTCCCTAAGGTAAGAAATAAGCTTCCCTTATGGCTCTGTGACATTGCCATTCCATTCGACAACATGCTCTCACAAAAAGTTAAAGCAAAATACCTTCCTCCAACAATCCACTATGGCATAATAAGAGGCCAACCAATCAATTCCAATAATGACATTAAATTATACCATTTTTAATTCATTCAAATCGTCCAAGATAAGGTGATCATAAATCATCACATCGCAATCAAGATACACTCGCCTAAATATCACGGACACGCAAACTGGCGTGGACACCTCAAACGATTGTCGTAGAAATACATACTTTACCACATTAACCAGCAATAAATGGATTAATATACGACAGGGTAGAACCTATCTACCAAAGCATATACATAATGAAAAACGTGGATAATATACCAATGACCGCATTTGGTGAAGTCTCTAAATTCTAACATCCTGAAAACACATATATGCGATTTTCTTATTTCCCACCTGGGCTAGACATGGGTATTCAACCTCTACATCTATCCCTTCCCATCGGTAGTCGTATACCTTGCTCATGAGGAGGTGTTATCGATAAAGAGGCTGCTACCGACCCCGTAGGCGATATCACGCCACTCAAATTTCTTACTGGGCAAAAGTGCATGATGTGACAAGGCTGCCCGCATGAGAAACACAAATTCGAATCCTCGCAGAAATGCCCAAAATGACTCCTACAACATCGACCACAACGTGGCTTAAAGGGTCGCATCCTGCTTTTATCCTCACTATTCTGCAAACTCTACCCTTGGAAATACTGGCCCTGACCTAAATAAGTGGTCCATTCTCAAAATTGACCATAAGACTGTGATGGAATGATTGTCTCTGAGTTAGGTGACTGCCAAAGTAATGGGGACCTAAACTGCCTTGAAATTCTCCTGTATCTGTCATGGACCAGGCCATTTAGATTGACCCTTGTCGTGATCTCGTGCAACTTGTTGTAGCCTCTAGTGATCCTCTAAGTTTTGTGCATAGTCCTGAATAGGAGAAATATCCGCAATCAGGTTCAAGGAAGTTGTAGTAACCACAACAAGAATCTCATTGAAAGTGGAATATTAGTTTTGTTCAGCATCCTTGAATCTTCCACTAGCGTAACCACATATTTTGTTCCTTGTCCCATTGCTGGGCATTTTTCTTCAACATTTTTGTGAGAGGAGAAATATATGTAGAAATATTAGGAACTAAATCTCTCACATAATTTATTATTCCCAAATAATATGAGATTTTATTTGATGTGAACCCAGTAGGAAGGAACTTGAGAAATATGAGGACCTATGGTGTATTCTCCATATGAAAAATGCATGCCCAAAACATTAATGTCTTGTTTTGCTAAAGCAATTATTTTGACTGAAAGCATGATTCCATTTTTTTGCACTAAAGATTCAAAATGATTGAGCAAATTAAAGTGTTCCTACCAAGTATCATTGAACAATAAAATATCATCAATGTAAACAAGTGAAATATTTTTATCATGGCCTTTTGAAACAAATATGGAGCATTTTTTACCTAAAAGGCATGACGTTCCACTGAAAATGGTGTTCAGGAATGCAAAAACTATTTTGTTCTCGATCATTCGGGTGGATTCACAATGCCAAAGGCATGATTTGAGATCAAACCTAGAAAAATATTTCTCTTTGGTAAGTTGGGAGAAAAGGATGAGCTTATTTGGCATGGGAAAGTTGTCATAAAAAACAATTGATTGAGTAGCTGGTAATTAATTACCAATCTCAATTTTCCTCTTGTTTTCTCGGCTCTTTTATTGACATAAAATGCTTCGCATGCCCATTATGAATTTGATGGCTCAATGAGATCAAAATCCACTAGCTCCTGACACTCCTTTTTTGCAAGTTGAATGTGGTCGGGATTCATACCAAAGTGAATTGCCTTTGTAGAATTTATATTCTCATTTTTCTTTGAAGCCATCTTGATGAAGAACTCTTCATTTTTCCATAAAGGATTGTCATATTTAGTTAATAATTTAGTGTGAGATTCTATACAGGAGTGTTGTGTGATTTGTGAATGTTATCCCATTGGCTTTGATATGGAGTTTTCCTGCAAAACCATGTAAATTTAAAAATCCATAACCAAATCCTTACCTGGGACATGTGACCTAATCAATTCTGTCTTGTACTTCAGTCCTGGGAAGAATTCAATGGTGATCGAGTGCTTGGTAATGATGGTCGTGGTCAGAATTCCATTTGAGGCAGTGTTAAAATTCTTGAAGTACGACACACAATACTCATCTAGAACGACTGCAGGATAATGTGTGAGGAGTATGCTCCCGTGTCAAATAAAAGCAATGACATATGTTTGTTTGTCCCACTTGGATGCATAGAATTTGAATTCTACTTGCGGGATCACCGTAATGTTGTGGATCTCTTCCCATGTATATTTGTCCCACTTGGATGCATAGACTTTTATTTCTGCTTGCGAGATCACCATGATGCTATGGATCTCTTCTTTCACCTTTTCCATTGGCTATGAAATTTAGTAATGATCATCACTATATTCCTCATAAACATCCAAGGAAAAGAGCGTCTCTTCTATGGGCTAAACTTCAAGTGAGAAAAACAAATTCAAGATAGTCATCATCACTAAAATGAACGCTTGTGTAATCTGTAATTTCAAAGAGAATTCTAATAGTCTGTTTGGAATGCGGGCAGTTTCGCGTAAAATAACCTATTTTGTTACAAATAAAACATGCTCTATTTCTACTTGCACTGCCCGACCTTCTACTTCTGAAGTATTTTATTTTCCTTCTGAACCTAGACATGTCGCTTGAGAATTTAGGCAACCCAAATCTTTTGAACTTCTTCCTTGGCGACTGGCCTGAGCAATGTTTCTTTCCTATGATTAAAATCTGACCTAGCGCAAGCTATATCAAGTGTTGGATCATTCTTCATTATCTATTTTGTTGTGGCGTAATCATATCTTCGTTCTGGAATGGGCTTCTCAGTCATCCCATCTTGACCATCGTCAACTTCGAAGACATCTGACTCACTGGGCTCATTCATGAAAATAGAATGAAGTTCTTCTTCTGAGGAATCTTGGCAGGAATCAGTACTTAACTCAGAACTATCCTTATGTACTACTCTTATTTTATTACATAGTACAACTGGTGTAAAACAAGTACAACTAATATAAAAGTTTTACAATGTAATACCCTTATTTGGCTAATAGACAAAACATAAAAACATGATCAAGAACTAGAAAACAAATTGCATGGCTTTATATTTTAGAATTTGTTTGGACAAGACATGGATGATGGCAAAGTGACCCATGAATAGTATTTACATGCCATTGGTTTTGGTTAAATTTATTGCTTGACATGGATGACTTTTCTTTGTTAACATAAGAGGCCCTTGAGTAGTATTTGGATGGCATAGAACTTGATGAAATTTATGGCTTGACATGGGCAGGCACATTAATCGATATACTTGGATTTTATGGTAACGTTTGGTGGGTTAATGTGGCTAAAAAGTGAAAACCTTGTGCAGATGTTTTTGTTTTTTCATAGTAATTTCTTGTGGGGTAGAGTGGTGAAAAGTATAAAAAAGGTGTGCATACTTCTATTTCTTCAAATGGGTACTTACCTACGCGGTTAAGAGGTTAAAATTCTTTTAGACACTTGTGCAGTTTTTTGTTTAGGAAAAAGGGGGATTATGGAAGGGAAGCTGGCTAAAAAGGTTTTGAAGACTTATGCAAATTATTTCTTAGCTCATGATTATGCATTATGCTTGTCTTTTAACCCTTCTAGCCTTCACGTTTTAGCTCTTGTGAAATATCTCTTTGCGTGCGAATGATTTTCTTCTATATTTCCTGTTCTTTTAACTTTCTTCTTCAGCGACGAAGTACCGATATTCCCCATTTAAATTTATCTTAGCAATTTTTGTTCGATAAATGTCATAGGTGTCTGGTGAGTTCTGTGATGTCTTAACATTTTTCCAATGGAGGCAGGTGGATGAATAATTCAAACTTCCTTCCTCTCCTGGCCATATCTCCTCCCGAAGGCTCTTATTTTGCTGAATAATTGAGCCTATGAGCCCCAGCGTTCTCCTTTTACATTGCTATGACTATGACTAGATAACGAAACAAAATTGACATTGTATGCATCACCTTTATATTTCTTTTGATCACACTAAATGGCGTGTGGAACATAAGTACTCGCCACCTCTCATATACGTTATACTCGCAAATTAAATCACGTAGCAAATAGACAAATAAACCCTACTCCCTCAAGTCAAGGTTAACCACGACACTTACCTCGCTTTGCAACCAAATTCAAAATTCCAATAAACCTTTGCCTCGCAAATTCGTGTCTGAAATGCTCAAATCTAGTCATAAACAATTCAACATAATCAATACAAATCGTAGGAATTAATTTCATATGAATTTACTAATTTTCTGGATTAAAATCCGAAATTCATCTCCACTATCAACAGTAGGGCCCACATCTTGAATCTCTGAAAAACTTACGAAATCCGAACACCCGTTCCGAGATGAGTCCAACCATTCAAAAATTATCAAATTCTGATGTCAAATGGACCTTCAAATCTTAAATGTTCGCTTTTTGGAAAGTTTTACAAAAATTCCCATTTCATCCATCTAAATCCAAAATAAATGATGAATATAGGCATGGATTTATGAAATATAATCACCTTTGGTTATTGAACACTTACCCAATTCAAAGTCGTCAAAAATCAATTTGAAATCGCCTAAATCCAAGACTTAAAACTCAAAAATGAGTAAAAATAGCTAACTTCCGATTTTATGGGTTCTGCCATGCTTTTTCGCATCTGTGGACACTTGACTGCATCTGCGGTTCCGCTTTTGCTGAAATTGAGGTCGCTTCTGTGGGCTGGCTCGCTTCTGTTTACAAGAGTCCGCTTCTGCGTAAGGCTGCCCCTTCCCCCTTTTCCTGCTTCTACAATACGTGGGCCGCTTATGCTGTCGTGCTTCTGCAACACCCCGTCCACTTCTGCGAGGCATGGCTCACTTATGCGAGCTCGCATCTGCGGTCAGAAAGCCGCAGGTGCGATTACACCAGAAGGCCAAAATATCATATTTTCCTTAAGTCCACATTTTGATCTGTTAACCATCCGGAATCCACCCGAGGCCCCCGGGACCTCAACCAAATAAACCAACAAGTCTTAAAATATCACACAAACGTAGTTGACACCTCAAATCACATCAAACAATGCTAAAACCATGAATCATACCCCTATTCAAGCTTAAGGAACTTAATGTCACGCCCTAAAAGCGAGGAGCGCGACCGGTGTTCATCCGAGTGAATCCGACCGAGCAAGCCTATTAGATTTCATTCCACCAAAACTCATCCACGAGCAGAGACAATACATATTTTCATTAATTAGACAAAAATGTGTTCATTTCTACAATACCAATTCATTTCCAGTAGTTTCTTCATTTTTAAAGTGTCAAATGGACAAGTAATACAACCGCAACATAACATAGTTTGTCTTTCCCCAGCACCAATACACAACCCACACTATGTCTACGGAGCCTCTATAGATAAAGAAGGGTATAATGATAATGCCGGCAGCAAGGCCCCGGCTATACCTCAAACCGAATACACAAAGTACAAAGATACATGACCCCGGGATGAAGTGGGGCTCACCAAGTCAGCTGGGAAGAAGGTGTACTGCTATCACTGATCAATATCACCTGCATCCATTTAAATATGCAGCGCGCCCGGCAAAAGCGACGTTAGTACCATCGAATAGCATTAGTATGTATAACTAAACACCATCTCAATAGAATGACAAATAATGCAAACAAGATTATCATAATATCAATTAAAGCCTTAATCAACATCAAACCTCAATTTAGGATCAAGACAATGTTCAAATTAATTTTCATATCTCACATTGGGAGATTTTTAGTATTAATATACCATTTTCCACAATACCATTATTCTCAAAACTAGTACCACCGTACTCTTAGCACGGAGTCCGATCAAGACCTGATCGGCTAGGCTATCTCATTAGAGACATCAATCACAATTTCTCTCAATATCAATACCACCGTCTTTCACACCAAGTCCGATCACGACCCGATCGGCTAGGCTATCCATTAGGGACATCGACCACAATCACAATTTCAATTACAATTTCCAACACAATCACCACCATGTGTGGAGCATGGTGTCCGATCACGACCCGACCGGCTAGGCTGTCTTATTTGAGAGATCAACCTTTTTATATCAATCATCACATTTCATATTACTTTCACATCTTATCATTGCATTGGCACTAATGGCCATAATTATACGATCATTCTTGGCACGTTGGCCATATTCAGTATTTCATGCTCACCTTATCAATTTCAAATAACATTATCATCATCAACAAAAAATACAATTCAAATCAAGGTGTGTAGTACACATGTGAGCAATTTAGAGTCTAAGGCACATAGAGATATTTCATAAAATTTGGCATAATAGCCTTCATTTGAACTTGACTTAAAGTCGAAACATTATTAATGCAAATCCCATATTTTAACACATCCTAAATTGATAACATAACATGAATAAAGAATTTGGGATGCTTGTTGAACATATATCTTTCAACCCAATCTTACTCGAAATAGCCAGTTTGATAATGAATCACTCGGGACTTACATAATTTACATGAATATCGTGGTATTCAATTCTAAGAGAAGCGTTTAGGAAACATACCTCAATTGAGCTTCCTTAAACTCTAAAGTGTTCCGGAATTCTTAGCAACTTCAATCTATTTTAGAAATATAACAAATTGAATCAAAATTAGGAAGATGATCATGGTTCTAGCTCATTTGAGCATTTTATCAAACACTAGGTGTGCACAAGGTTTCAAGGTCCTTTTATGGAGGATTCCATCATCCCACAACCCAATCTTTACCATGCTTAGTTCAACAATCTTCCTACACCCCTTGATATCACATGCATGTAAAATAATCAACTCTCATGCCCAAAAATTATCTTGCTAATTACCCATTTTCAGATGATTTCGAAATTAGGGTTTAGGGTGTAGAATCTTACCTCTAGGATGAAGACCTAGTGAGCTATCTTTCTTAATATTCCAAAACATGAGCAAGAATTGAAGAACAGTTATTGAAGAACACCTTCTAACTCTAGGGCACTCTCTCTCACTCTAAAATGTCAGATTATATCTCAAAAATGGCCCAAAACATGTATTTAACGAAGTAGGGTCGGGTTTTAAAAACCCAAAAATGCAGCTCCGGAACAGGTTCTGCGGTCGCATGGTTATGGGGACCGCATATCGGTCGCATAATTGGTATCCAAAATGACCAAACATCTGCACGAGTCTGCGGTCCGCATAACTATTCTGCGGTCCGCATAACTATTCTGCGGTCGCATAGTTCACCACATAATAGTTATGCGGTCGCATAGTCGACCGCATAATTGCTTCCAACTGACCCAATTAACTGCCACACTCTACGGCCATTATGCGGTCAGCAGAGTGATTCTACGGTTGCATAGTGGACCGCAGAAATGCACTTTTCCACCAAAAGGTTTCCTTTACTTTCCGTTGCATTGTTCAACCCAAAAAGTCCGAGCCACGGCGAGCAAGCTCGCTGCGAATATTTCTATAATACTCAATACATAAACCAATTCGGCACCACGAAACATTATTTTCTTTTGCAAAATTTTACGGGGCCTTACACTTATGAATTTTCAACTTCTACATTCGATGCCGAAACCTATCAAATCAAGTCCGATTGAACTCAAATTTTGCACACAAGTCATAAATGACATAACGGACCTATTCAAATTTTTAGAATCCGATTCTGACCCCGATAACAAAAAGTCAAATCCGTGGTTAAACTTTGGAAATCTTTAGCCTTTAAATTTCTAGTTTTCATTAAATTGCGATAATTTGAGCTAGGGACCTTCGAATTCGATTTCGGGCATAAACCCATGTCCCAAATCACGATACTGACTTACCAGCACTGTCAACGCATTGAGCCAACTCCACTTGCTCAAAATGCTGACAAAAGTCAACTCAGTTGAGTTTTAAAGCTCTACTTCACATTTTAATCAATTTTTCATATAAACACTTTTCGAAAAATTATTCAGATTGCACACGCAAGTTAAGGAGTGATGAATAGTGCTTTTCGATGTCTTATAACATATAAATGAATGTTTATATTAAAGATAAAATTTTGGATCATCACATTATATTTCCCTTTCAAGTGCTTGACCTGAAACTTGTAAGGATAAAACCATTCAGCCTATCTGATAATTTGCGGATTCAGATTGACCTTTGGATTCAACTGGATCATGCTCGAAAAAGTCTCCAAAACCATTTGTATAAGAAATTGTGAGTGAATTAGAAGAAAATTGAACTTTTTAATCCTATTTTAACTTCAAGAATCTCCTTGAACGTGGAATGATAGTGTTTTTCAGCATCCTTAAATCTTCCACTAGCGTAACCATACATTTTTCTCTGAATATTTTCTTCCTCGAATAAAATTGCTCTCCAATATTCATTACTGCCATCTGTCTGCAATATTTTAATTCCATATGAGGAAATGTGCAAAACTTCTGACACTTTGAGACATCTCTTTTATTTTTTCTCACTGCATCGTTTTTGATCCTTACCCCATGGCTGGGCATTTTTGCTTCAAACTTTTTGTGAGAGGAGAAATATATGTATAAAAATAGGAATAAAATCTCTCACTTAATTTATTATTCCCAAACACTAATGTATTTGCTTCGTTGTGAACCCAATATCGGGGAAGTTGAGACATTCCTTAGAAATATGAGGACCTAAGGTGTGTTCTCCATGGGAATAATTCATTCCCAAAAAATCAATCTCTTTTTTTGCAAAAACCATTTCTTGGCTGAAAGGATGATGCCATTTTTTCTCATTAAAGATGCAAAATGATTGAGCAAATTTATATGCTCCTCCCAAGTATCACTGAATAGTAAAATATCATCAATATAAAGAAGTGATGTGTGAAGGATGGATTGAGATATTTTCATCATGGACTTTTAAAACAAAGATGGAGCAGTTTTTAAACTGAGAGGCACGACTTTCCACTGAAAATAGTGATCGGGAATACAAAAACCTATTTTTTCCTATTATCCGGGTGGATTCCCGATTACCAAGAGCCTGATTTGAGATCAAACTTAGAATAATATTTTTTTAGACAAGTTGGGACAAAAGGTTGAGCTTATTAGGGATGGAAAACTTGTCATCCAAAAGAAAATGATTGAGTGGTTGGTAATTAATTGCCAATCTCAATTTACCTCTTATTTGCTCGGCTCTTTTGTTAACATAAAATGCTTAGCACGCCCAATATGAATTTGATGGGACAATGAGATCAAAATCCACTAGCTCCTAATACTCCTTTTTTGCAAGGTGGAGGTGGTATGTATTCATACCAGAGTGACTTTCCAGTGTAGGATTGATATTATCATTTTTCTTCAAAGGTAGCTTAATTAAGGACTCTTCATTTTTCCATAATGATTGTCACATTCTGTTAAGAATTCAATGTGAGATTCTACACATGAGTGTTGTGTGATTTGTGCTTCGATTTCCCTGACTTAATCTTCTTTTGTGAGCTGGAACAATCTCAGGACTATACAATATGACTTGAATTGCTTTTTGAATGCTATCCCATTGGTTTTGATCTGGTATTTGTCCTGCAAAACCCTGTAAATGTCAAAACGAATAATCAAATCCATACCTGGGATATGTGACTCAATCAATTTGCTCATGTACTTCAGTCCTCGAAAGATTTTAATAGTGATCGGGTGCTTGGTAATGACTGTTCTAGTCAGAACTCCATTTCATTTTGTGTTGAAATTCTTGAAGTACGGAACCCAATACACATATTGTAAGACCACAAGATTAATGAGTGAGGAGGTTGCTTCTGAGTCAAAGAATGTTGTGTCATGTGCTTCAGTCCTTGGAAGAATTCAATGGTGATCGGGTGCATGGTAATGACAGTTCCAGTCAGAATTCCATTTCATTTTGTGTTGAAATTCTTGAAGTATGGAAGCCAATACACATATTGTAAGACCACAAGATTAATGAGTGAGGAGGCTGCTTCCGAGTCAAAGAATACCCGGCGGACAATTATCGTACTTCAATCTTACTAACCTGTTGTCCAAGGCTTTGATGAGTCCTGCATGTTGGGAAGACTTTCCTACAACCTGTTCGACATGTTTCTCATTTTCCACACCACTAAGCATTTTATTCTGAGTGTGTAAAATATTTTTAACAGTGCTATCAATGTTCTTCAAGATTCTATTTTGAGAAATAGAATTTTCAGAATGACAATTGATTGTTGCTTCAATGTCACTAGATGGTGGTTTTTCTCCTGAGGGCTAAACAACATTATTTTTGGGGATTTTTGTGGCATGATCTGCACCATATTAACTAAAATGTTCAACAGGGGAAAAATCATGGGTATATCCGCCGCTAACAGGGATATACATTAGTTTTTCAAGATTGTTGGAAAAAGCGGCTACCTCGTCATCTTCCCAACTAGGGTGATTGGCCTGGCATTTTCTCTGGAAATTTTGGCCATTCCCGAGGGTTATAGCTGACAAGGTATTTTTACTTACCTGGGATCTGAGCAAGCCATGTGATGGGTCACCTTTTTCATACCTTTCTCGAAGGCATTCTGCAGATGATTTGCACTTTTTCTTTCTGGCCTTCTTATTTTTCTTTCTGGGCACCCGATAGTATTGTGCTATCTCCTCAAGGCATTCTTGGTAGGAACATTCAATTTTCCATGGGCAGTGACCTGCGAAAGGAACCTTGAACCACTACAAATGTCTACATTCGATGTCAAAGTGCACAGTCCATTCCATGGTCGGACATGCTTCCATCGATTCATTCAAATAAATACTCTAGATTATATCCATGGGGAAAGTGGTACATGCGATGTATCATATGGAAAGAAAAAGTAGCATTGATTGGGGTTTTAGGGTAAGAGTGGTCGAAAGCTATGACATGTGTATGTTTATCCCACGTGGATGCATAGACTTTGATTTCTGCTTGCGTGATCATCGTGATGCTGTGGATCTCTACTATCACCTTTGGCTTTGGTTCTGAAATTTGGTAATGATCATCACGATTTGCTTCATAAATATCTATGGAAAATAGAGTCTCTTCTATGGGCTCATCTTCAAGTGAGAAAACGGATTCATGATCGTCATCTTCGCTGAAATGAAAGCCTGTGTAGTCTGTTATTTCAAAGAGAAGTCTAATACATCGCTTCGGTTACATGCAATTCCTTGCAAAATGTCATATTTCATTACAAATAAAACATGCTCTATTTCCTCTTGCATTACCCTGCCTTCCCCTTCTAAAGTATTTTGTTTTCCTTCTGAACTTGGACCTGTTGCTTGAGAATTTTGGAATCCTGTGTCTTTGGAACTTCTTCCTTGGAGCCTCGCATGAGAAATCATTCTTTTATATGATCAAGTCCGACCTGGGAAAGCTCTATCAAGTGTTGGATCATTCTTTGTTGTCTGTTTTAGAGTAGATCTTTTTGCACATATATCATCAAGAGCATAAATATTGGGTTGCCTAATGTAACTAATTTTCGGAGGAGTTATTGACTGGTATTTATCTTCTATGGTGTCATGGTTCGACCAGCCAACATCTTTGGTAGGGATGATACAAATTCTTATTTTAGATGGACATCCCCACCCAGCCCAAAAAGGAATTTTGCCATTTTTTCTGGAAATGTTTGTCAATCACATCTCTTTCCAAAGACAGACACTTCATTTAAAAATGTTGTCTTCAACGTTTTGCATGCCTTTGTCTAGCATCGCCGCATAAAACTTCATGCAAGATTCTAATGTTAAAAGTAAAGCATTATTGTCCTGCAACCCAAGGGAATTCCACCAGTCTCGAAGAATACCTTAATGGTGAAAAGTGAATTTTGATAGAATTATGTACTTTTCTCGCTCTGCCAAATTCTTGGTCAACGTCCAAGTGTAGAAATCTTGTATTCTTTGGGGCAATCTTGAGACTTTTATATCATCCAAGGTAAAGGTATGGAAACCAGTACCTACCTATTTGGTTGTTGCCGAATCATATCTCCTTTCTGGAATTGGCTCATAAGACATCCCATAATAATCATCTTCAACTTCGGAGAACTCTGGCTCCATGGGCTGATTCATGAGAATGGGAGGAAGTTCTTCTTCTGAAGAATATTAGGAGAAAATAGTACTTACCTCGGAACTATCCTCTATTGGAACTTCTTGGATAGAAACATAAGTAAGTTGCTCTGTTTGTTGGGTATCAGACCCTTGAGATGTTACCTCCTCTAAATCACTCTATGGTTCAGCAACATAGAGGCTTGGTATTTGGAGGGTAGATTAGGTTCTCATAGTTGGAATTTTTTGAGCTTTCTCCTACCTCCCTCTTCTTTCCAGGTGACTCTAGGCTGCAAGTGCATCTTTATTTTCCCAAACTAATTTTGCAATGTCAAATTTGGGTTCTTTAATAGTTTGAGCAAATGGGCTATGAGAAGCTATATGGCTTTTTCTTTGGGGGAGAAAAAGCTAGAAAAGGATAATCAAGTCGAGGAGGGGAATATCTTTTGGGTAAGAATGTAGTTATGGGAGGAAGAGAAGTGACTTGAGGACTTCAGGGTTTCTAGGACACAAAGTGATCACTTTTCAAGCTGTGTATTTGTTCTCTTAAAGACACCATCAATTTATGCTCCTGCTGGAAGAAATGGTAAAGAGAAGTACCCAACGGACAAATATTGTACTGCAATCTTGCTAACCTATTCTCCAAGGCTTTGATGGGTCCTGCATTCTGAGAAAACTTCTCTACAACCTGTTCTAACATCTTCTCAATATATATGTGCACAAACTGTGGTCTCGGGCCCAAGTATACATATACATAACTGCGGCCTCAGGTCCAAAGATGCATAAAGCATAAACAACGGCCTCAGGCCCGCATATTCATAAAGTATAAATTGCGGCCTCAGGCCCAAATATAGGTATTCAACATTCAGGATTTTAAAATCAGGAACTGAAAATCATACTGCAATATACGATAGTGAAATAATGAATCATATTGAGTTACATGATACTGGTATGTCTAATAGATCTTGATTGAGACATGTATTCATAATAAATTGATATGTCATAATTGAGGCTCATGGGATATTAAATGAATTATGAAACTATGTTATCTAGAGAACAAAAGTTCTACTACTATTCATGGAATTGAGGCATAATTACTTTACGATGCAATTCGTAATAGTCATAAAGAATGAGACGAATGGAGATTCATAAACATTCACAAACATAGAGACTTTGCCTCACATACCTTTACTTTGGCCTTTTTAAGAATATCACAATGTTCGTCGCCTCTTTCAACAATACACTATGTCAATATATATCAAGAAGAACCAATATTAGCAATAATGCTCATGTTTTAGTCACTTAGATATTTTATCAAACACTTGGTGGGCATAAAGCATCATAACCTTTATTAATAGTGTTTCTATGCCCAACAACCCATTCTCTTGGTCCTACATAATTCTAAAATTTCAAATTGTTATAATAAATATCATTCTTAATCACCCATAAGATAAACAACAACATTAATCAATAATCAACAATCAACAAGCCATGCCCCGAAATCGAGGAGCACGACTGGCGCTCATCCGAATAAACCCGGCCGAGCAGGCCTGTTAGATTTTCTTCTACCCAAACTCATCCATGAATAAAGAAAAGATATACTCCATTAATCAAACATTGAAAAGATTTCATTAGCAACTCTCATTTCATTTCCATTACCAACTTCATTTATAATTTCCAAATTATTACAAGTTTATAGATATAATGAAAAATATGTTTGCCAAAGACCAAAGTAAAGAATGGAAGTATCGGTGATAAGGCCCCGGCTATATCTCATAGTAAACAATACAACATAAGATGACATAGTGACACATCATACTCATAGTTTGGCCTATTTCCTTCAAGATTTCATAAGGCATAATGTGACTACACATACTTTACCTTCCTTAACAATTCACCCAATATATTCATAGTGAAAATCTTGAGAATAACCCGTTCACTTTTTTCAACTCTAAATCCCTACGCCGAACACCAATTAAACCTTTGGCAACCTCCAACAATTACTCTAAGGTGTGCTAGCTTGCATATGAGCATAAAAATTCCTATCCAATATATTTGATCACGGGATGATGCTTCTTATTTAACATGTTTGAATCTTCAACACCCATTGGTTACTATATAGGTAAACCGAGGTCCAAGATTGGGCTGGAATGTTTTTTTATTTCAAGATTCATTCAATGTACTAGTAGGGCATTTCAGGTGGTTATATCCTAAGAGACATGAAGTTTACTACCAATAGTGCTGATATGGTTAATCATTGTGATGACATCATTGATTCGACAAATGAAGCATAGAGCTGCCTAGTAGGCATTAATAATGTAGGGACCATGTACATTATCTTAAGATGTAAAAGAAGTGAATAATTTTTGACATTTGATCTATGAGAGGCATGATCTGGAGGATAAAGACATTAGCATAAGTTATTCTTGGAAGACTATGAGTCATGAAAAGGTCAACATTAGTTGTTTCATTCCATATGTTCCTTGTTCGAAATAGTAGGCATCAAAGATAAATAGCCAAGTACGTGACACCAGTCGCCTCTTGGAATGTAGAGAAAATCAGTTTAACCCGAAGTGAGAATATTCTGGCACCCTGAATGTGATATGGGTTTCAAAATACATGTAGTTTCATTACGCTCTTAACATTAACTAACACAAGGAATAGATATGCCACAAGCCAATGAGGATGAAAAAAAGAAGTTGAACACTTGTGAGATTATTATCATCTGACAATTTAACCCTGGCCAATAGTTGATCCGATATGAGAGGACTAGAGATACGGAAAACTTGTATTACAAATCAATATGCTCACGATATGTGGCAAAATCTGAGAGCATCTAATTTCAACCTTTCACGAGTGAAACCACATAGCTAGGACATCTTAATATTGGGGTGAAATCATATATTGGTTAGAGAGAATGAACAATTTGCTATGAGCCAGACATGTTTCTACCATAATAACTCTCGAGCTGCCATACTAGGCCACTGCATGGGAAACTACAATATTAGGAACAAAGTGATCCACTTACTACGGCATCATCTAAGTGGACATGAACGTCATACTAAGATGGGCCAACAGAAAGATCTCCCTGTGACGAATTTGGGAAAATCTCAAATTTCCCAGGAATGTTTTTGCAAACAAGTGACCCCTTTTCAATTGACATGTACACATATAATAGGCGCTGAGACATGCTCTAGTGTTACTACACAATGAAAAGGATTCATGATAATATTCACAAAGGTAAGAAGTGATTGTTCAAACCATAGGAGCCACATACACCGGACAGAAAAACACTGGCTCAAGAAGGATCTCAACACTAGGCCGCTATACATTGGATTTGATACCACATACATAAACTTTATGATGGTGCATGCATAAGCATAAGTGAGTAGATGTTATCCATTTGAATCAGAAGGTCCTATAAGAAATTCATCAGGCATATCCCTTTATTGAGAACTTGGGGAAATAAATGGGTAGTATTAGCCTAGGGTTATAACTCAGTTCATGAAAATAATTATAGATTTCAATTCCACAAGATGTTGTAAATAAGAGAATTTGTGATAGAGAGGCTTCACGAATAATGTGTCTCATTCAGAAAGTAAGTACATGGAATGTTTTGTGATTCAGCGTCATGTTAAGACCATATTTATGTACATATACAACAAGGAAGAATTACGCATATTCATAATGATGTACTAAGGAGTGACTTACTTGATGACTTTAGGTTGACAGGACAATACCTTAACTGATGCCTCTCGAATCCACATCCATAACATACATTGGTACTATAGTGACATACCCCACGAATGACATCTCCTATATTTCACCCACCTGGTATGAGGTCCGCTAAGCTGACTCTCCCCACTGACCTGATATTTACCCTATTTGCATAAGTCATAAGTCATAGAGACAAGGAAATTTTCTCCTAGCAAGTGGTTCTTTCATCCCCTCCTCGCTAGCACGAACTCGTGAGTTACTCATATGGAAAATGAGACATGAAGAGGAAATTAGCTTCCTATCTTGAGCTATATCGAACGATCTAGAGTACCAAAGAAGTGTGCAATTCCTAAATTTCCAAGTAGCCTTTGATACCAAGTTTGACACGCCCCGAAATCGAGGAGCACGACCGGCGCTCAACCGATTGAACCCGGCCGAGCAAGCCTGTTAGATTTCCTTCTACCCAAACTCATCCATGAATAAAGAGGAAATTTACTCCATTAATAAAAGATTGAAAAGATTTCATTAGAAACTCCCATTTTATTTCCATTAGCAGCTTCATTTATAATTTTTAAATTATTACAAGTTTATAGAAATAATGAAAAACATGTTTTCCAAAGACCAACAATTCTAGTTCGATTCCCAACATCGAATGCCACCCACAGCTTGTCTACGGAGCCTCTAAGTGCAACAGAAGTGAAGAATGA
This sequence comes from Nicotiana otophora, assembly GCA_000715115.1. NCBI lineage: Eukaryota > Viridiplantae > Streptophyta > Magnoliopsida > Solanales > Solanaceae > Nicotiana > Nicotiana otophora. Next base: position 50,419 of record AWOL01S0020184.1, read on the forward strand.
AAGTGTCGGCAACAAGGCCCCGGCTACACCTCATAGTAAAAAATACAATGTAAGATGACTTAAAGCCCGGAATAGAGTATGGCTCAGCAAAACCTGCTGAATAGAGAGTGACTGCTAATGAGGACCAAAGCTGCCCGCTGATGAACCACCTGCATCCATTGAAGATGCAGCGCCCCCGACAAAAGGGACGTTAGTACATATGGAATAGTACTAGTATGTAAAGCTAACTGTCTTCTTCCAAAGTAGAATGCCAACATAAAAGGGAAAACCATGGAAACAATAATCAATGATATCCAATTTTCAAGTTATGACATATTAATATCAAAAATACTAAGATAGTATTATGTTTGGTTGGGAGATCTTTAGCACCGATATACCATTGTTCACAATATCACCGTTCACAATACCAATGTTCACAATACCAATACCACCGTACTTTTAGCATGGAGTCCGATCACGACCCGATCGGCTAGGCCATCTCATCCGAGACATCAACCACAATCACAATTTCAATTACAATTTCAAGCATAATCACCATCATGTGCGTCGGATCACGACCTGATCGGCTAGGCCATCTCACCACAATGCTGTGTGGATCGACATCATCCTTTACTGTCAATCATCTAATCCCATCTAAGGGGAAATAATTTTATCAAATCAATCTCATCCCAAATAAGTGGAATAATCACAATCCATTCCTACACCGGCACATGTAGTTTCGGGGTTAGGTTATTTCAACCTACCCTTCCTCGGTGACTATTGATACTCCCAAAAACATTTTTGGTTTGCACAAAACGATAACATAAATACAAATATATTTAGCTCATCATCTTTCACATTGTATAAATCTCCATTAGTACTTTCAACCAATCACAAAAACAATATTCCCTTGGCTCTTTTGACTATTCACAATATTCATTATTTAAGGCACGGTGGCCGTATTTGATATTCCACTCTTTTATTTCATCCCTATCTTGTATCATCATCATAAATATCAACACAAATAATATTTCGTAAATCACAACTTTAATTTCATTAGTAATGAAGACTTTAAACACAATGGATTTCTTTCCAAAAAATTGAGTAAAATGGTTGGCAATCGAAGCACAAGTTAAAATCATAAACGAGTAACACATCATTTACTATTGAAACACTTATCCACAAAAAGGGCAATACACAATTTTCACCCAAGAATATGTAATAAGACAAAACACATTGAAACTACTTACAAATCATAACATTAGTTAAAACAACCGCATATGGGCATCCCCAATTCACTTATTTCATTTTCAACCGTTTTTATAGATTATCAACAATAAGACATTTCCAATCATGACTTTAGATACACATATGAGCAATTAAGAGTCTTAAGCATATTTAGTTTTTCTCACACAGTTTGGCATACTAGCTTTCATTTGAAACACGACTGAAAGCCATTATATTTTAACACGCATATCATTCTTGAACATATTCCCGAAGGATAATATAATGTGATAGGAACATTCAAAACATATTTTGAATACATAATTCTCGACATTTTGCTTATTCAGGACGAATGAATTTATTGGAAAAAACTCAAAACATGAGAATAAGGAACTTGAACCAACCATACATGAAACTTACGGGAACATCATGGAATTCAATTCTAAGAGAGTAGTTCAGCCAACATACCTTGCTTTAAACTTTCCTTATATTACTACAATGTTCCGGAAATCCTTGAAACTTCCATCTTACTAGAAACATAGCAAAAGTGAACCATAATTAGGAAGATATTCTTGGTCTCAGCTCATTCGAGCATTTTATCACACACTAGGTGTGCAAATTGGTTACAAGGTTCTTCCACAAGCTTTATTTTACTTCACAACCCAATCCTTACTTATTTGAGCTCAACAATATTCCCACGGACTTTATTAGTACATGCATGTATAAATAATACTCTTACACCCAAGAATCAGACTCCCCATCACCCATCTTTTACCCTAAACTCGAAATTGAAGACTAGGGTTAGATCCTTACCACTTGAGTGAAGATCTTGTGAGATTTCCTTGTTGGATTTCCATGTTTGGACAAGATCTTGATGAACAAAGCACTTGAACTTCTTATTCTCTCTAGAATACTCTCACTTCTCTCTAAAACTATCAGGTTTTTGTCTTCAAAATGAGCCCCAAAGGTTATTTATCAAGATGGGGTCGGGTTATAAAAATAGAAAAATGAACTCTCCGAACTCAGATCTGCGATCGCAGAATGGACCACAGAACGAGTATGCAGTCCGCACAATGGACCGTAAAACTGCGGCCTATAACTAGGCTAAACTGGTCAGTTTTGTGACTATTCTGCGGTCGCAAAATTGGCCGCAGAATCACATTCTGCCAACGTTTGGTAATTTTGTCATAACTTCTTCTAGGAGCGTCCAAATAAGGAACGGTTTGAGGCATTAGAAACTAGACTTGAAGGTATTTCATTTTAAAGGTTTTTCATCAATAACCCCTTATATATATGTAGATATGCATGCCCAAAGTTATGTCTTGTGCGTACTTATTTGGAACTTTAGTCTATTATTTTATTTCCAACTTGACTTAGACTTAGGGCTCTCCTTAGAACCTGCATCACTTATAATATGCCTTGTACACTTATTATCATATCAAATTGATATCCATTATATTAAAAGTCCTCGCCTGCACACAAAATAATATAATTAGCACACATCAACTGTCTTAATAGCGCTTAAGTACTTCAAAATTTCCGGGGTGGTACACAACAACCCAAACCTATAACCGTTCATGATTTTCTATCAAACCCATCAACTTATATCTCATGAACTTAGAGTCTATAATCATTAATCCAATGCTATAATCAATTAGACGGTGAACGTTCAATCATCTTGAATTCGAGTTCTAGGGTTTCTTTTCTCGACAACAATATCTCAATCAAATACCTAATGATTTGAATGGTTTACACATATTAATAAGGTGTTGGTGAATTGAAATAAACTTAGAATCAACATTAGAACTTACCTTGGATGATGGAGAGACCTTGGAGGAAGTTGGGTTCTCGAGATCTTCCCTCTCTATAGAAAATTTATGGGTATGGGTATAAGGAACAAGGTAGGGCTTTAAAAATGACCCTTCAGGTGCACACCTATCCAGTTGAGGGCCCAACCGCGCACCTGAACGTGCACCAAGGGCGGTGGCACTGCAACAAGTGCATTTCCATGCACGTGATGGCTGAGCGCATAACTGAGCATTCAAACTACGCATTGTCCAGTGAAAAACATGTAAATTATTACACGGAGATCCGTTCGGGCATTTCAAAGGACTACAACTTTAGAGTTTTATGCTTTCTTGAATTTCTAACAGATTTTCACTTGATCAAGATCGAAGATAGACCTTCCATAAATTTTGTCGATTTTATTGAATCTTATGCATGTCACTCTGTGTACTTATTTTACACATTCATGCGTAATCCAAATATATGGAGTGTTACATGAAAATCTAGCTGAGGAAGGGAATAGCTTTGGGAAGAGAATATAATTGGGAGGAAAAGAAGTGACCTGAGAACTTCTGGGTGTCTGGGAACAAAGTGATCAGTTTTCGTGAGGTTTATTTGTTCTCTTAAAGACACCATCTCTTTCTGCTGCTACTGNGGGAATAGCTTTGGGAAGAGAATATAATTGGGAGGAAAAGAAGTGACCTGAGAACTTCTGGGTGTCTGGGAACAAAGTGATCAGTTTTCGTGAGGTTTATTTGTTCTCTTAAAGACACCATTTCTTTCTGCTGCTACTGAAAGAAATGGAAAAGAGAAGTACCCGGCGAACAAATATCGTACTGCAAGCTTACTAACTTGTGATCTAAGTCTTTGATGAGTTCTGCATGCTGAGAATTTTGGTTACATGGTGTCCTGTTACCCTATTTATTGTCTATTCTATGTTTATTTGTGGTTATGTGACTTTCAGGGTGGTTGGATTTGTTTCGGGGAAGTTTTGGAGTGAATCGGGACACTTAGTCCCAATGTTGGAAGCTTAAGTTGAAAGAGTTAACAAGAGTTTGGCTTTCTTGTAGACAACTGCGTAATGGAGTTTTGACGGTTCTAATAGCTTTGTATAGTTATTTTGGACTTAGGAATATGCTTGGATATTGATTTGAAGGTCCGTAGGTTTGTTTGGGGCTTTTTGGCGAAAGTTGGAAAGTTGAAAGATTGGAAGTTTGAGAGATTTGACCGGGCATAGAATTCTTTGCTACCGGGTTTGGATTTTGGTTCTTGGAGTTGGAATAGGTCTGTTGTCTCGTTTGGGACTAGTGTGAAAAATTTAAGGCCATTCGAAGTTTATTAGATGCAGTTCGGCAACATTTTTAGAAGTTCGAAGTTCATTTATATTGTTAGGCTTGAATTGGGGTGTGATTCTTGATTTTGATGTTGTTTGACATGATTTGAGGCTTCGACTATCTTTATATCGTGTTTTAGGACGTGTTGTTATCTTTGGATGGTGTCCTGAGGGCCTTAGGTGCGATTCATATTGAAATTTGGACTTAATGAAATATTAATGGCTTTCAAGTCTGCTGTAAGCGCACCAATGAGGTGCTGGAAGCAGGTGAGGCAACTTGTGCACTTCTACAAGGTCGGCTTCGTTGAGGAGAGGTTACAGATATGAAGGGGTTCCCGCATAAGTGGATGCGCTTTTGCGCACGAACGTCTGCAGGAGAGGGTTTTGGCTGGATGCGGAAAGGCGCAGGTGCCAGGTAGGTTCCGCATCTGCGAGATCGTAGTTTCGATTAGTTGAGAACAGAAGCGAGGATGGGTGTATTTTTGGGAATCCGTAAGTGCAAAACAAGTACCGCAGAAGAGGTCCCATGGGTGCGTTAATGTGGGAGCAAGTGCGTAAGGTCGGGGACTTAAGTTAAGCTCGCAAGTGCGAGATTTTGACCATAGAAACGGTGATTTTGATCATGCATGCGATTTCACTGACATATCTTATATGTCGAAGGGTTTGGCATTTTTCTCATTTTTAGAGTTGTGGAGTTCGGCTAAGGGAAATATTTGGAGTACTTTTCACCATAATAGAAGAGGTAAGTGAAGATTCAACATTTATATTTATAAATATTGATTATTACACCTAGTTTATGTGATTTTGAAGTGGAATTTGGGGGTTTTAGACTATGTTGTTGGAGAGTGAGATATGATGGCTTGAGGGTCAATTTGTGGTAGGACTTTAATAATTTTGGTATGGTTGGACTCGTAATTGAATAGGTGTTCGGAATTTGTGAATTTTGTCGGGTTCTGAGGTGCGGCCCGGGGTTGACTTTTTGATTTTTTGTTAAAGAGCTTAGCTTTACATATGGAATCAATTCCCATAGCACGTATTGATTATAAATTTGATTTTACTAGATTCTGGTCATTTGGAGGCTGATTCGTGAGGCAAGGCTTGTTTGAATACTGATTTACGTGTTTTGACGTATGTAACATTTCTAAACTTGGAATTGAGGGTATTTATCATTAGAAAACATGTTATTTGTGTTGCGTTTGGGTGATGCACATGTTAGGTAACAGGCGTGTGCGCGTGAACCATGGTCCGTGTTGATTGTTAGAGTAATTGAGTTTTGATTCATGTTAGAAATCATGTTTAGGCTATGTGCTTATTCGATTGAGACCTAATGATGCTATTTACATTGTTTTAACTATATACGTTAACAATTATTTTACACTCAGTCATGGTTCCTCGTTTGCATATCATATCTCAGTCTATGTTCATCATTCATTGTTATATCACATGTTATCATTGTTGGGTTGAGTGGTATGAGATTGTGAGCCCTTGAGACATGAGAGATTGATGATTGAGGTGGGCCTTGGAGCCGTGTTGAGAGTGTTATTGTTGATCGGGTTGCACTCAGCAACAGGCCATATCGACTTTATTACTATTACTATTATGTGGATTGGGCTGCATGCCGCATTAGGCCTTATTGGCGTTGATTAGCGATTGGGAAGGATTCGCCCCTGTGGAATCTGATATATCAATAGTTAGCGCAGGCACAGTGATATGTACATGTGCATTGGTGAGGGGCATTGATGCCAGACACCTGTACAGTGATGAGTGATTGCATGCGTATGATGAGTGGGCATTTGAGACAGGCAGACTCAGTATTTTGAGAGTGAGAGTACTTGGGAATATCACTGTGAAATCATTCATTTGACATGCATATTTGACATGTAGGCATAGAGATGTACCATTCCTCATGCTAGTTGTAGCTGACTTGTTCCTATCAATTTTGGGCTTCAATTGTTGAACATGAAATCATGTCTAAATTTCTGTAATATGAACGAGACAACTATGTTAATTCTTTTGAGTTATTTATTGTTAATGTCATTATTATACTTGTGTTGTCATTACATTGTAAGCTGGCTATCTTCTTCTGAGCTCGTGACTGCTTTTAGTTCAAGGTTAGTTCTGTTACTTATTGAGTACATGGGGTCGATTGTACTTATACTACACTCTGCACTTCGTGTGTAGATCCAGGTGCATTAGCACGTGGTGATCGCTAGATCCATGCTAGTACCTGGTTAGAGACATAAAGGGTGTTATGACGTCAGCATGCCTTGACTCTCTTTTCCTTTATTTTCTTCAGTACTATTCTATTACTCAGACAGTTCTACTATGGATTTGTTTATGTTTGATACTTAATAGTGCACATGTACTCATTGACACCAGATTTTGGGATGGTTGTAGAATTATTTCAATCATTTTTATTAGATACTTATGATATATTCAAATGATTAAGATATTATGAGACTGTTGGCTTGCTAGCAAGTAGTTTTAGGTAGCATCGCAGCTCCGGTAGGAGTTAGATCGTGAAAGGTTAGTATCATAGCACTAGGTTGCATAGGTGTCATGAGTCATGAGCAGGTTTAGTAGAGTCTTGCGGATCCGTACGAAGAATTCTATACTTATCTTTGAAAGTCTACTGAACTACTAGGAAACTTCACTTTCTTGCATTTACCCGCTCAATGCGGTTGTATGTTTCTCCTCCCAATTTCCTACCGTTCTCGATAACTAGCACGGTATGGTTGTTGTAGATAGGGTTGCTTCAACCCCCGTGAATAATTACCTCTTGATGATTCCTCTCAAACATCACAACCTGGGGCAGAGTAAAAGCGACTTCCCCATCTACGTGTATCCATGGTCGTACCGATAACAAGTTGTAGGTGGAGGATATGTCTAGCACTTGGAATTCAACATCAAACCAGGTCGCGCCCATCTGAAGATCAAGATTGATTTCCCCGATACTGGCTCTCTGAAATCCATCGAACACTTTCACGTTAATTCTTCCCATTCGTTTCTCATGCATGCCTTTCCAAGTCTCTTCAAAGTAGTTAGTGAGCATATGTTAAGGCACGAACCTCCATCTATCAGGACACTGGCAATGAACTTGTCTTCAAATGGCACAGTGATGAGAAATGCTTTGTTGTGACTCAACCCTTTCGGCGGTATCTCACTTCGTGGAAAGTAATTTTGTAACTCTCCAGCACCTATCCTACCATGTTAGCCATCTTCCCGCTAGTGATACCGATAGGCACATAAGCTTCACTTAATACTTTAATCAAGGCATTCTTGTATCACGCCCTGACCTCGGGGAACACGACCGGCGCTCAATCGAGATAACTCGGCCAAGCAAGTATGTACAATGCCTTCTACCCGAACATACCCATGAGTAAAGAAAAGATATATTCTTATTAATTAGACTGATAAGATCATGTGAACAATACCAAATTAATTACCAATAATTACGCCATTTATAAGTCTCTAAAATAATACATTACACATTCATAGTTTAGGAGTGGCACGCGTGATACAATTACAACATTACTAGTTCGACTTACCTATAACCAAGAGACAACCCGCACAATGTCTACGGAGCCTCTAATAGATACAATAAGAGTAGCGTGATAGTGCCGGCAACAAGGCTCCGGCTGTACCTCAAAACAATATACATAGAGGACAGGAGATACAAGACCCTGAAATGAAGGGGGCTTACCAAGTCAGCTGAGGAGAGGGCGTAGTGCTATCACTGATCAATACCGCCTACTGTGTAACCACCTGCATCCACTAAAGATGCAGCGCCCCCAGCAAAGAGGATGTTAGTACGTATGGAATAATACTAGTATGTAAAACTAAACACACTCTCAACAAAAAGAGTTATAGTAAAATGAGAAGGAAACATGAAATCAATGAGAGGCTTAAACAGTATTAAAGTGCCAACTTAAGAGAAAGATAAATTTCATGTAAGTTTCAATATTTTGAAGTTGGGACATCTTTAGTACCGATACACCACCGTGCTTTTAGTACGGAGTCCGATCTCAACCTGATCAAGTAAGCCATCTCACCTCGAGACATCCAATCACACCACCACCATGTGCGCGACATGGCATCCAATCTACGCTCGATCGGCTAAGCCATCTACCATAATCTCATCCCATTTAAGGAGGAATATCGCAACCCATCAATCTCATCCCATATAAGGGGAAAACAATCTCATCAAATCAACACGGGGATTTACCCCTTAATCACTCATACACTGGCATGTGTAGTTTCGGGGTTAGGTTATTTTGACCTACCCTTCCTCGGTTACTAAACGATACTTCCAAAGAATGTATTATTTAAAGTATTTACAACTCACTTCATAATCTTTCACACATCTTCCCATTTCATTGGCACTAGTAGCCATAATTGTAATATCATTTTCAGCACGTCGACCGTATTTCATATTTCATACACACCTCAATAACATTCAAGTGTTACCATGGATTCTCATCAATAAGTGAAATTCAAATCAAGACTTTAAGTACACATATGAGAAAACGAAGGTCTTAAATACATTGAGTTTTGCTTCCAAAATTAGGTATACTAACTTGCAATTGAAACATGATTTTAAAGCACAACACCTTTTGAACATTGATCATACTAGATTACATTCTCGGAGGGAATGATGATATGATAGGAACATTTGGAACACATTTTGAGTGCATACATCTTTCAACACAAGACTTATTTTAGAATAATAAATTTTATTAGGAAGGACTCAGAACATGAGAAATAAAAAATTGAGCCAACCATAATCGCAACTTACGAGTATATCATGGAAACCAATTCTATAAGAAGAGTTTAGCCAACATACCTCGCTTGTGCTTCCTTACATTACTACAATGCTCCAAGAATACTTGCGACTTTAATCTATTAGAAACATGAAAAATTTGAACCATAATTAGGAAGATATGCGGGGTTTCAGCTCATTTGAGCATTTTATCAAGCACTAGGTGTGAATTAAGGTATCAAGGTTATCCTATGGTGGATTCCTTAATCCCACAACCCAATGTTTACCTATTTGAGCTCAATAAACTTCCCACCAACCTTTATGGTAAATGCATGCATAAATAATACTCAAGAATCACACTTCTCATTACCTACTTTCAGCCCAATCCCTAAATTGAGGGCTAGAGAGTAGAACCTTACCTCTTCGATGACGATGTTGCAATTTTTACTTGTTGAATTTCAAAGCTTGAGAAAGGGTTGATGAACAAAGTACTTAGGACTTCCTCCTCTCTCTCTAAAGCACTTCCCTCACTTTAAAATTGAATATCTTTGCCTTCTAAATGAGACCCAATGACTTTTAATCAAAGGGGGTCGGATTTTAAAAATTAGAAAATGGACCCTCCGAACTCAACTCTACAGTTGCAGAGTGCACCGTAGATCAGGTCTATGGCCCGCAACATGGACCGCGGTCCCAAAGAATGGGCTGCTCTTGTTCAGTCTGCGGCCTGCATATCAATTATGCGTCTGTAGAATGGACCGCAGAATCTCCCTCCAGAAATCTTCATGTTAGTTCTGTGACAGATGTGCGGCATGTAAAACGATTATGCGGTCGTATAGTTGACCGAAAAACAACCTCCAAAATTGGCCCATTTCTCTGCTTCACTCCGAAGAGGATCTGCGGTCTGTAGAGAAGTTCTGCGGCCACATAATTGATCGTATAAATGGCCTGTTATGCAACAATTTTTTCTTCAACTCCCCAAAACCCCAGGTTTTAGGTGAAATTATATGGGGCCTCACATCCTTCCCTGCTTAGGAACATCCGTCCTCGAATGAGGGTCAAAATCCGCAATTAGCATCCAATGTGACCTCACTGTTACTTCTCACACCAGCATTTCCAAATTCTTTCCTAACTCGATGAATTTCAAAAACTTTCGCAAGAGTCTCCCCTATAATTGGGCCTATCCACCTGCCAGAGAATCCCAGAACCGGTCCTAAAATAATAATCACAACACAACGATGTAAAACAATATGGAAACAACACCGGTCACAACGCCATAAACATTACATTAAAAAAAGAGTATCCTTAACATAAGTTGTACATGGGAAATATAATTTGTAGAAAGTTAGCTTTTAACATTTTGTATACGGTTAAAACTAGGCCCACCCGATTTGATTGTTTGACCGAGACCCGGAGTTTGCATCGAAGGATGCTCTCGTAACGGAATAGGCCATATCACGAGGATAAGATACTGAGTTCATAATCGAGGTACCTATCGAGTTCGAGTCTAGTAGCGATCTAAGCCAAATAAGACAGACATCGAATAAGATCGAAGATAGCATAATAACAGAAAGGCAAGATATCCGTGGTTGACCGAGGATCATGGCGTAAATCTCGGTGACTGGTCGAGGATCATGGCATAAATCTCGTAAAGGATCAAATCAGAAATGGTTAATTAGTTAATCATGGGTTTGCTTTCTGTAATTAGAATTGTACCATAAGTGGAACTCCTCTACTATATAAAGGGGAGGGAGATTCTAATCATTTGTAAGACACGGTTGACAGACACAAAAAGCAATATAATTCTCTTTCTCGTTCGCACCATTGTTCATCAGCTTGTTATACTTTCATAGTTCTTGCATCAACCAGTTCGAGGGTTTCTAAACTTGCGGGCTGAGTTTCATTCTAACACTGGTTTGCTTTACATTATTGTTAATTTTTATTACTCATCCTCGCATTTATCAATTGGTATTAGGTGAAATCACGTGTCCTTAGAACCGTATTATAAGATAAACTGTTATCCAATTTTAAGGGTAAGCAGTTTGGCGCCCACCGTGGGGCTAAGGATAATAGTGATTGCTTAATACTGATTCCAATAACACACACTGCTTTACACTTGTTCTCGTAAGAATCTTTGTTTTCAGGATACACATGTCAAACTCAGAAGCAGCACCTAACATGGTGATAACGGCCTCGGATTTCATGGGGAAAATGACAATATAGCCGCCCTAGGGATCGAGGTGCCTCAAGCTGACCTCGAGGAAGCACCAATTGCAAATCTCGTCGATATCAATTTGCAAGTCGCCCTAAACGCAAATTTGGGCATTGATCCTGAAGGTAGTATACACAGAGAAGTTCGCTCAGGTGGTCGAGGTATGCAGGGTGGAAAAGACGGTGGATTTAGCTTCCAATTGTATTCAAAATATTACAGGCTCAACAAGCCGCTATAGCACAACTACAAATTCAGCACCGAACACCGAGTAGGATCGAACAAGAAGTCGTTCACAGGACTGAGCCTGTGCCAGAAATGTTGAATGCCAATGAATCGGGGACTGACCCCACCATTATAAAAATGTTCGAGGATCTCACTAAACGGATAGAATCAGGAGAAAAGAAAATCGAGGCAAATGACAAAAACATAGAGACATACAACTTCCGGGTTGACCAAATACCAGGGGCATCGCCAATTCTAAAAGGTATGGATTCAAAGAAATTTGTAGAGAAGCCTTTCCCTCCAAGTGCGGCACCGAAACCCATTCCGAATAAGTTTCGAATGCCAAACATTCCTACAATGGGACCACCGACCCTAATGAACATGTCACTTCTTATACATGCACAATAAAGGGAAATGACTTAGAAGACGATGAGATTGAATATGTTCTACTGAAGAAATTTGGAGAAACCTTGTCCAAAGGAGCAATGATATGGTACCACAATTTGCTGCCTAGTTCCATCGATTCCTTCGCCCTACTTGTAGACTCCTTCGTAAAGGCACATGTCGGAGCAATAAAGTCACGACTAGAAATTCGGACCTCTTCAAGGTGAAACAAAAAGACAATGAAATGTTGAGGGAATATGTATCTCGGTTTCAGATGGAACGCATGGAACTACCACCGGTCACAGATGATTGGGTTGTTCAGGCCTTTACTCAATGTTTGAATGAACAAAGTTCGGTGGCATCACGATAGCTAAAGTAGAATTTAATTGCATATCCAATGGCAACTTGGGCCGATGTACATAATCGGTACCAGTCGAGGATGATCAATTGGGGGCCCCTTCCGATTCCGCTTATCCAAGCAGGCACGTCGGCAGAACTCAAAGGGATATCGACAGAGAACCCCAGTCGAGCAGAGATCGGTATGTACCATACAACGTAGATCTAAAAAACAGCGACCCAGGACGCAATCCCATCCGAAATGATCAAAGGAACGATCAAAGACAGAGCTCTCGAGGGCTCATGAGCAAAAGTGACTTCGATAAACATGCCAATCCCACAGAAGCACCACGATTGTCAGAATACAACTTCAGCATCGACACATTAGGTATTGTGTCGGCCATTGGGAGAATCAAAGATACTAGATAGACCAGACCCCTACAAACCGATCCATCCCACAGGAACCCCAATAAAACATGAAAATACCATGGTACGCATGGTCATAAAACCAAAGACTGCAGACAACTAAGGGAGGAGGTGGCCCGTCTATTCAACGAGGGTCACCTTCGAAAATTCTTGAGCGACCAAACTAAAAACCATTTCAGAGACAGAGACGCAAATAGGAAAACTGAGCAAGAAGAACCACAACACGTTATTCACATTATCGTTGGTGGGGTCGATATTACACAAGATCCCGTGTTCAAACACACTAAAGTATCAATCACCAAAGAAAAACGAACTCGAGACTATGTGCCAGAAGTCGCTTTATCACTCAATGATGAGGAAGCAGAAGGGAACTCACAACCCCACAATAATTCTTTGGTAATCTATACCCTTATGAATAAAATTCGGGTTAAACGTGTTTTAATTGATCCAGGAAGTTCGGCCACTATTATTCGATCGAGGGTCGTAGAGCAGCTCGGCCTACAAGATCAAATCATACCCGCAACTCGTATTCTCAATGGCTTTAAAATGGCAAGCAAAACAACTAAAGGTGAAATCATCCTACCAGTAAATGTAGCCGAAACTATTCAAGAAACAAAGTTCCATGTAATCGAATGCGATATGAGATACAACGCACTGCACGAAAGACCCTGGATTCACAATATGAGGGCGGTCCCCTCAACCCTTCACCAAATACTGAAGTTTCCAACACCGGATGCAGTAAAAATGGTGTATGGAGAATAACATACTGCTAAAGAGATGTTCGCGGTCGACGAAGTGATACTGGTATCGGCGCCTTCGTCGACAAAAGTATCGGAGTCCAAAGGAAAATAGGAAGCTAAATAGCAACCATAGCTACTAGCCTTGACTCAATCGGAGAGGCAGGGAACTAATGAGGAAGATGACTATTAGATCCCTTGATCCTTCATAATCTCCGAGGATTCTGACGCCACCAAATCGACGGTCGAGGAGCTAGAGCAAGTCGTACTAATCAAGCATCTACCCGTTCGAAAGGTATACCTGGGTACGGGGTTAACCCCCGAGCTTAGGGAAAAACTCATTAAATTCCTTATCAATAATATGGATTGTTGTTCTTGGTCCCATCTAGATATGACATGGCTCCCACCGGAAATCGCTACGCATCGACTGAGCTTGGACCCAAAGTTGCGCTCGATAAAATAAAAGAGAAGACCCCAGTTCGAGGTAAAACATGCATTCATCAAGGACGAGGTAACCAAACTTAGTCGTAGTCCCTAAAAAGGGAAATAAACTTAGAATGTGTGTGGACTATAAATATTTAAACAAGGCATGTCCTAAAGACTCTTTCTCTCTGTCGAATATCGATCGCATGATCGAAGCCATGGCAGGCCATGAGATCCTTAGTTTTCTCGATGCCTACTCCGATTACAATCAAATACAAATGAACCTGGAGGATCAGTAAAAGACTTCGTTCATCACTAAGTATGACACCTATTGTTATAATGCAATGCCGTTTGGACTAAAAAACATTTGTGCCACATATCAACGCTTAGTAAATCGAATGTTGGAAGAACAAATAGGTAAGTTAATGGAAGTTTATATTGACGATATGCTAGTTAAGTCCCTGTGAGCAGAAGACCATTTGACACATTTGTAGGAGACCTTCGATATACTAAGGAAATACAACATGAAACTCAATCCGGAGAAGTGTGCATTCGGGGTTGGCTCGGGCAAGTTCCTCGGCTTTATGGTATCAAATAGGGGTATAAAAATCAACCCCGATAAGATCAAGAAAATCGAAGACATCAAAGTCATGGATAATGTTAAGGCCGTACAAAGATTAACAGGTCGCATAGCCGCCCTAGGCCGAATCATCTCGAGGTCTTCAGATTGAAGTCCCAGGTTCTTCTCACTTCTCAAAACGAACAACAATTTTTCATGGACTCGGGAATGCCAACAAGAATTGGAAGAACTAAAGTGGTACCTCTCGAGCCCGCCACTGCTTTATACTCCAAAAGGGAACGAACAACTATACTTGTACTTAGCAGTCTCGGAAATCGCGGTAAGTGGGGTCCTAGTTCAGGAAGAACAAGGTACGCAATTTCCTATTTACTATGTTAGTCGAACTCTAGGTGAGGTCGCGACTCGGTACCCACACTTATAAAAATTAGTGCTTGCCTTAATAAGCGCTTCTAGAAAATTAAAACCATATTTTCAGTGTCACCCGATCTATATGGTGACTACTTATCCCCTTCGCAAGTTTTGCATAAACCCAAACTTTTGGGCCGATTAGCCAAATAGGCTGTCAAAATCAGCGGGTACGATATCGAGTATCGACCTCGAACATCCATCAAGTCTCAAATCTTAGCGGACTTCATGGCCGACTTTATATCAACCCTCCTACCCGTGGTCGAAAAGGAACTATTATTCAAATCAGGTACATCATCAGGGGTGTGGACCCTCTTCACAGACGATGCTTCGAATGTGAAGGGGTCTAGGCTAGGCATCGTTTTGAAGCCGCCCACGGGTAATACAATTAGACAAGCTATCAAAACTTCTAAGTTAACTAATAATGAGGCCGAGTATGAGGCCATGATTGCAGGTATCGAGCTAGCTAAAGGTTTCTGAGCAGAAGTCATCGAAGCCAAATATGACTCCCTGCTCATGGTAAACCAAGTCAACAAAACTTTCGAGGTCCGAGAAGATCGAATGCATAGGTACTTGGATAAATTACAGGTGACTCTACATCGGTTTAAAGAATGTACCTTACATCATGTGCCTCGAGAACAAAACAACGAGGTCGGTGCCCTTTCAAATTTAGGGTAATCAGTCGATGATGGCGAGATTAGCTCGGGGACTGTCGTACAACTTTCAAGTTCAGTAATCGGAGAAGGCCACGTCGAAATCAACTCCACAAGTCTGACTTGGGATTGGAGGAACAAATATATCGAGTATCTGAAGAACGGGAAGCTTCCATCGGATCCTAAAAAATCATGGACTCTACGTACGAAGGCCGCACGATTCACATTGGCCAAAGATGGAACCCTATATAGAAGGATGTTCGATGGACCATTGGCAATATATTTGGGACCAGGAGATACCGACTACTTCCTATGAGAAATCCATGAAGGCACCTATGGAAATCATTCTGGTGCCGAATCATTGGTTCATAAACTCATCGGAGCAGGATACTATTGGGCCAATATGGATAAGGATACAAAAGAGTTTGTTCGAAAGTGCAACAAATGTCAAAGATATGCACCGATGATTCACCAGCCTGGAGAGCAACTCCACTCAGTCTTATCCCCATGGCCATTCATGAAGTGGGGAATGGATATCGTCGGCCCTCTGCCATCGGCCCCAGATAAAGCTAAATGTATTTTGTTTATGACTGACTATTTCTCTAAATGAGTTGAAGCACAGGCGTTCGAGAAATTTAGAGAGAAATATCTCATAGATTTCATCTGGGACCACATTATATGCTGATTCGGGATGCCTGCCGAGATCGTATGCGACAATGGAAACCAATTTGTTGGCGGCAAAGTATCGAAAGGTACTATAATCGAAGAGCCAATCTTCGCTACTTCAAAATTGGGGACTTGGTTCTGAGGAAGGTCACCCTCAATACTCGAGACCCAAATGAAGAAAACTTGGTCCAAACTGGAAAGGACCATTCCAGGTTCTCGATATCATCGGAAATGGATCCTACAAACTTGGAATGGCAAACGGCGAACAATTACCGAATAATTGGAATATATCACTCCTCAAATGATATTACTGCTAAGGTACGACATTCTCCATTTTCATTTATATTTTATACTAATCATTTGTAGGTGTTTAATTGAAGACATCAAAGGATTCTTCAAACACAATCCATAGGTCTGAAAGCACGCATTGCACTATTTTTCCCTTAGACCGGTTTTTGTCCCAAATGGGTTTTTCCGGCGAGGTGTTTAACGAGGCAACCATTGTTCGTGCTAACTTAGAGCCATTCAATAGTATCCAAGGCTCCTTTACAATGAACCTCGAATACTGGGGGCATCACCCTCAGATAGTTACAAGGAAAATACTTCTTGTCGACAGGGCCTTGATAGGTAAATTTTGTAGAGGACCAAACGGTCAAATGCACCGTGTCCATGTAGATTACTCGAGCCCTAATGGGAAAACATGAACGCATGTATAATCTATTGAAAGAAGTATTTTTCCTTACCAGATGCTCCATGCTTTAGAAACAATTATACTTTACAATTTCATACTTATGATCTATGGTGGAAACTGGCTTAAGGGGCGATCACAACTGATGTTCAAACAGTTTACCCTATACTCGGGGACTGCCGTCCAAAAATGGACATGATCGAATTACTAAACCTCAAAATTGTAAGAGCTTAAAAAGGCAAGCCTTGATTTTATAGGCCACGGACACCCCACTAGGGGATTGATACTTCGAACGAGTTTGAAGCATACCAGGGAAACAAGCCTAAGGGGAAAATCCCAAACTAAAGGCCACGGCCAAAGTAACATTGTTCGGAGACGTTGGATTCTCGTTATAAAACAGGCCTTAGAATATTTTCATAAACCAGTTAAAAGGGCTACCCTCAGCTGAATTACTAAGGGTCTCGACAATATCGACCATCAAAAACCCTAATGGGTACAAAGTCATTCGAACTCTGAAAGAAATTCTTTATTTTATGCTAAGGCATTACGAAACAGAGGGCCTCGATAATATCGAACCTTGAAAACCCTAATGGGTACGGAACCGTTCGAGCTGTCGAGCAAAATCCCTTATTTCATGCTAAGGCACAATGGATTTTATATGATCAAACAATAAACTTTTCAAGCCAAAAAGTGGGAGAAAGTCGTTCTTTTTGTTTATGGCCGAATCGGCCTAATTCAAGAGCCTAAAGGGTCATTTTATTATTGAGTTCTATAAACCATTCTAACTCAATTAAAACCTAAAGGTCACCCCACTCCGAGTTCGAGCAAGTACTCACTTGATTATAAAGACTACACTAGTTTGGCTTCGACCAAATTGCCTAAGCCTCGAACTTATGAACAGAATTTTCATAAGATATAAATGAAATAAAGATAAGTTGGAAAGGAAAGAGATCTTTATATATATGAGAATATTTATAAGGTCCGATCAGAATCCTATACAAAATATCAAAAGTGAAAAATCCTAAGGTTCCTGATCTTCTCCGGAGGCAGCTGCTTCTCCATCGAGGTCCTCCCCATTCTCAGACTCGCTCTTACTTCCATCATCATCATCATCATCGGAAGTGGCCAGTGCTCCAGCTTCGGCTTCATGCTCTATAGTCTTTAGTATCTCCTTGTTAAGATTGAAACCTCGAACGTGGATCTCCTCGGGAGTTTCCCTCCGAGATTAACATTTGGCGAGTTTACCAATCCAATATGCTCGAGTTTGAGAGGCCTCGGATGCCTATCTTGCTTGGACTTGAGCGATTTCAGCATCGTCCAGGTAAACGGCCACGATCGCATTTGCTTCGGCCTTTGCCTTTTCGGCTTCAGATTTTGCCTTGGCAAGTTTGGAAGCCAACCAAGCCTCGAGATTCTCGATTTTCCTTGCTTGAGTCAAGTTCTTCTCCTTTATACCTTAATCTGACTTTCGACCGATGATAATTGGGCTCGAGAAGTCTTTTTTTCTGCAGAAAAGCAGTCTATACCTTATTTCCACCCCAAGGACTCTGCCTTTATCGTATCTACCTCCTCGCGGAACTAGTCGATCCTCTCGATCTTCTACTGAATCCATGAGATTTAAATGTTAGCCACCATTTCTGAATCCAACTCGGCTGGGAGGTCCTTGATCTGTTCTTTTTTCTTTCCTACCGAGAGGGTTAAGGGAATTCCTCTCATCAGTAAGCCATTGAATGTCGGCCTCATTCCAACTCAGCTCGGCTCGAGACCGAGAAAATGCTTCCCGAGAACGCGCTGAGGCCTACGTCGAAAGAAGAAAAGAACTTAGACAGAAAGAGAAAAATGAACACAAGGGTAATACCAAAAAGGGGAGTTAAGTCTTACCCTATTTAGAGTTTGCTACGCTTCAATGAAAAGGCTCGATGCCTCGCCCAAGTCCTTCCTTGAGACTTCCAAGTAACTCAGGCCGGTAGCATCTTCGACCCCAGTAAAGTAATCATGGAAGGGGTCCTCCCTTCCGCGGGATCCTTCGATGGTGAAGGTCTTCAAGGCCCGAGGCACTTGAATCGTCTCCTTAGAAAACGAGGGGAGCAGTGGGGAGCCTCTAATTTCTATTTCCCCAAGTGGATCACTTGGGGCGTTCTGCTCATCTCGAGGGGCCTCGACAACCGTACCCACTGTTGGCTCAGTGTGGTGGGAAGCATCTTCGATCCTCAATGACTCGGGGACTTCGCCCAAGTCTTTTCCCGAGACCCCCTCATCTCGAGATGGAGTCTCTGCAGCCTTCACCGATTTAGTGGCCTTTGGGGCCTTGGTGCTTATTCCCGCTCGGGCCACCAACCTGGAGTCGTCTTCTTGCTCTTCTTCATCCTTCTCCCTTAGATGCCGAACAAAATTTTCGGTCAGGAGGATGATGTTCTTCCTCGGCTTTCGAGCCTTATTCTTCTTAGGTTCTGGATCCTTGGAGGGTGAGGTCTTTTTCCTCTTTTTGTCCTTTGCTGGGATCGAAGTCTCCTCCTTACCAGATAGTGGCCTTATAACAGCATCTTTTCCAAGGCATATATGAAAATAAATTAAGCGATATATGCCTTAACGAAACCATCAAAGACATGGAAAATGGGCTTACCATGAGTTTTGGCCTCCCATCGGCCCTTTGATTAATCGCGCCATGAGGGCTCAACGTACGTAGAGGTCGAGACCAGGTCCCGAACCCAGCTCTTGAGGGTAGGAATTACACCGGGCATCTAAGCAACTGCTACATCACAGAAAGGGATATCGATAAGAAGAAGCAAATGGGCAAAACAATAAATAAGAACTAATAGTGGGATTATACTTACGCTTCATATTCCAATCTCTCAGGAAATAGCATCTTCTCTGTCGGTATTAGGTCGGAAGTCCTCACTCAAATGAACCAGCTAATCCTTCCTCGGTCCTTGTCCTCGTCCATGCTCGAGAACAGCACTTTGGTGGCCCAGTGTTGGAATTTTATCAACCCGACTCGATAGAGGCGGGGGCTGTATAACCTGAAGAGGTGGTCGAGGGTAAAAGACATCCCCTTGACTTTGCTCACGAAGAATCAGAGCAGAATAACAATTCGCCAAAAATAAGGATGGATTTGGCCTAGGGTTATTTGATACTGACGACAAAAATCAACAACGATGGGGTCGAGGGGGCCCTGTGTGAAAGGGTAAGTGTAAACACTTAAAAACCCTTCCGCATGGGTGGTAATGTCTTCTTTCGGGGTGAGGATCACCACTTCTTTGCCCTTCCAGTTGCAGTCTTTCCTTACCTGCTTAAGGTACCCTTCAGTTATCGAGCATATATACCTCATCACTGGCTCTCATTGACTAGGAATCGACGAGGCTTTACTGGTCTTGAAGTCAGAAGTGAGAACACACCCCCCGGGAACACACTCTTCAGGTCGTGGCTCCACCGGTGTTTTGTTACCGACCAGCCACGATAAAGAAGCGTTTTTCTTTTGAGGAACGATTTTTGATGTTTTTTCCATTTTTGTATGGATTTGAAATTAAAAATAGATAGAGAGGATAAGATTTGGTGTTTTGAGAAGATGGTAGCAGTGAAAATAGTAGATTTACAGATGAAGAAGTTAGAAGATATAAAAAGCTTTGGAGATTAGAAATCTAAAAGTAAAAGATCAAAATGGTGGAGAGAGGGATTATTTATAAATTTCACAATGATGGTTCAATATTGGCGGTGGCCGACCATCGACTGACGCACATTTAATGCCTTGGTAACTGTACAGATGGGACATCTCAGTCACTTTCGTCGCTTACGTCACAAGGATGACGTCATGATAGGTCGAGGTAGAAAATCGAAGGCTCAATTCATTTCTTGTCATTACACTCCAAATAAATGAGGGGACTATCTGTATACGATTAAAACCAGGCCCACCCGATTTGATTATTTGACCGAGACTGGGAGTTTGCATCGAAGGATGGCCTTATAATGGAATAGGCCATATCACGAGGATAAGGTACCGAGTTCAGAATCGAGGTACCTATCGAGATCGAGGCTAGTAGCGATCGAAGACAAATAAGACAGTCATCGAATAAGATCCAAGATAGTATAATAAAAGAAAGGCAAGATACCCGTGGTTGACCGAGGATCATGGCGTAAATCTCGGTGATCGGTCGAGGATCATGGCATAAATCTCAGAATGGATCAAATCAGGAATGGTTAGTTAGCTAATCATGGGGTTTCTTTTTGTAATTAGAATTGTACCATAAGTGCAACTCCTCTACTATATAAAGGGGGGTTCTAATTATTTGTAAGACACGGTTGACACACACAAAAAGCAATATAATTCTCTTTCTCGTTCGCACCATTGTTCATCATCTTGTTATACTTTCATAGTTCTTGCATCAACCAGTTCGAGGGTGTCTAAACTTGAGGGCTGCATTTCATTCTAACACTAGTTTTCTTTGCATTATTGTTAATTTATATTACTCATCCTCGCATTTATCAATTGGTATTAGGTGAAATCACGTGTCCTTAGAACAGTATTATAAGTTTAATTGTTATCCAATTTCAAGGGTAAACACATTTTTCATGGACACAACTACATAGCTACTTAAACAAATGAGGATACGCCTTCTTCATCTCTTCCTCAGCTTCCCAGGTGGCCTCTTCGACCTGTTGCTTTCACCATAACACTTTCACAAAGGCAATATATTTATTTCTCAGCAGCATTCGAACTTGCCTATCAAGAATGGTAACTGGAATCTCGTCACCAGTCAATTACTCATTAACCTCTATAGTCTCTATTGGAATAATAAGCGACAGATCTCCAACCAACTTCTTCAACATGGAAACATGAAACACCGGGTGCACTAAAGACATCTCTAGAGGTAGGTCTAGCCTGTAAGCCACTTGACCAATCCTTTGAATGATTATGTATGGTCATACATAACTCAGACTCTATTTTCCTTTCTTACCAAATCGCATTACACCCTTCATGGGCGAATCCTTCAAGAATACCCAATCATCCTATTGGAATACCAATTCCCTACGACGTACATCCCGATATGACTTTTGACGGCTTTGGGCAGTTTTCAACCATTCCCTAAAGATATTAACCTTCTCCATATCTTGATGCACGAGTTCGGACCCTATCAACTCTGCTTCCCCAATCTCGAACCACCCAATAGGAGATCTATATCTCCTTACATATAGAGCCTCGAACGGCACCATATGAATGCTATCATGATAACTGTTGTTGTAAGAAAATTCTATGAGTGGCAAGTGATCATCCCAGTTACCCTTAAAGTCGAGAACACAAGCATGCAACATACCCTCAAGCGTCTGAATGGTCCGCTCTGCATGCCTGTCAGTCTGTGGATGGAAAGTTGTACTAAGATTCACTTAAGTACCCAAACCTTGCTGAAATTTCCTCCAAAAGCTAGCTGTGAAATGTGCCCTTCGATCGGAGATAATAGAAACTTAGTTCCATGCAACTTGACTATTTCCTTCATATACAACCGAGCATACTGTTTCGCAATGTTGGTAGCCTTAAAAGTAAAAAGTGTGCTGATTTTGTGAGTCGGTCCACAATCACTGAAATCTAGTCGAACTTGTGAGGCGTGCGAGGTAGTCCAACCACAAATTCCATATTGATCATCTCCCATTTCCACATCGGAATTTCTATGTTCTGTGCCATCCCACTAGACTTTTGATGTTCGGCCCATACTTATTGACAATGTGGACATCTTGCCACAAAGTCCGCTACATTTCTCTTCATATCGTTCCAATAGTAGACGTCTTTAAGATCATGGTACATCTTTGTATAGCCCGGATGCACAGAATACCTGGAAGTGTGAGCCTCAATCATGATTCTTTCCCAAAGACCATCTACATCAGGAACACATAATCACCCTTGGTACCTTAGCATACAATCATCCATGCCAAGAGAAAAAGCCATGGTTTTATGTTTATGAATACCCTCCTTCAATTGTACCAATAACGGATCGTCGTACTGCTTCTCCTTGACTTCTACAACAACCGATGCTTCGGCCATATTTCGCACAATTACCCTTCTTTCACTAAAGTCCACAATACGAACTCCAAAACTAGCAAACCGGTGAACTTCCTTGGCCAACAACCTTTGATGTGTCTCTAAGTGAGCGAAACTACCCATGGATGTTTGGGTAAGAGCATCCGCCACGACATTAGCCTTCACCGGATGGTATAGAATATCGATGTCATAGTCCTTGAGTAACTCAAGCCATCTTCTCTGCCTTAGATTCTATTCTTTATGTTTGAAAAATTATTAAAGGCTCTTGTGGTCCATGAATATATCCACATGGACCCCGTACAAATAATGACGCAAAATCTTCAATAAAACAATCACCGCCGCGAGCTCTATGTCATGTGTTGGATAATTCTTCTCATGATGGTTGAGTTTCCTAGAAGTGTAAGCGATCACCTTGCCATGTTGCATCAATACACACCCTAGTCTGATTCTTGAAGCATCATAATATACCATAAACCCATATGTACCTTCTAGTAGGGTCAATACCAGTGTTGTAGTCAATCTTGATTTCATCTCCTGGAAGCTCTTTTCACAAGCACCATTGAAACATAACTACCTTCTACGTCAATTTAGTCAATGGGGAGGCAAGAGTATAGAACCCCTACACAAACTTTCTGTAATACCTAGCTAAACCCAAAATCTACAAATCTCTATTGGTGTTGTAGTCCTTGGCCAATTCTTTACAACTGCGATCTTCTGTGGATCAACCCTAATTCCTTCTCTGGAGACGACACGACCCAAGAATATGACATATTCAAGCCAAAATTCACACTTTGAAATCTTTGCATACAACTTGTGCTAATATAGAGTCTATAGAGCTATCCTGTGATGATCGACATAGTCCTCTCGACTTCGTGAATATACAAGAATATCATCAATAAACACTATCAGAAAGGAGTCAATAAAAGGCTTGAAGACTCAATTTATAAGATCCATGAAAGCCGACGGGGCATTTGTTAGCCCAAAATACATTACCAAAAATTCGAAGTGCCGATACCGGGTCCTGTAAGCTGTTTTCGCAATATTCTGTTCCCTGATCTTCCATTGGTGATACCCTGGTCTTAGGTCAATCATGGAGAAATACTTAGCACCCTATAAGTGGTCAAACAAGTTATCTATCCTTGACAGTGGGTACTTATTCTTAATTGTGACCTTGCTGAGTTGCCGATAGTCAATACACATTCTCAGTGACCCATCTTTCTTCCTTACGAAGAGAACTGGTGCACCCCAAGGCGACACACTCGGTCGGATGAAACCCTTCTCTAACAAGTCCTTCAACTGCTCTGTTAGTTCCTTCAATTCTGCCGGTGCCATTATGTAGGATGGAATAGATATAAGTTGTGTGCTTGGCATCACATCAATTCCAAAATCAATCTTCCTATCTGGTGGGATCCCAATGGGCCATCAAGAAATACCTCCGGAAACTCATTCACCACTAGCACAGACTCAAGTATAGGAACCTCAACATCAGTGTCTGTAACCGAAACCAAAAGGTAAATACACCCTTGTTGATCATCTTTGTGGCCTTAAGATAAACCTACCCTTCACACTATATCATCCCCATTCCATTCAATAACTGGCTCATTTGGGAATTGAAACCTAACGGTCCTAGTTCGACAATCAAGCTTGGCAAAATATGGGTAAAGCCAATCCATCCCCATTATTACATCAAAATCGACCATTCCTAATTCAATGAGATCAGCCATCGTGTCCCAACCATCCATCGTGATGACATAATCCCTATAAAACCGTGCGACCACAATAGACTCACCAACTGGAGTAGATATAGAGAACGACTCATGAAGTTGTTCCGGTTCTTTCCCAAATTTCATAGCAACATAGGGAGTGACATATGAAAAAGTGGAACCGGGATCAAAAAGGGCATATAAATCATGAGATTGGAAAGTCAATATACCTATGACAACATCTGGAGAAGCCTCAAAATTCCGGTGCCTCATAACATAGAAACGGTTGGGTCCTCCCGAACTTTGTGCACCAGCCCTAACTGCACCATGCTCTGTAGGTGCTGGAGTGCCTCAAACTGGAGAAGGTGTTGCGGATGTAGTGGCTGCAGAACTAGATGGCTGTTATGTACCCCTGACCACACTCTGGCAAGACGAACGACAATCCTGAATGTGACCCCTGATACCGCACCCATAGCATATCGGCTGGTCTATGAAGCAGGCCCCAAAATGTATCTTCCCACAACTAAGGCATGGGGGCCTCCGCTGTTGCTGGAATCTCCCTCCAGGCCGACCCTACTGGTAGGATCCCCTATTGCCCTAACTGGTCTTGAAACGACTCAACTTTTGTTGACCGGGGCCTGCTGGTTAGGCACTGACCAAAGACTAAGTAAAGGAGTGTGATGGCCCTGACGACCCTGCATTCTATTCTTCCATTTGCGGGTCTCCGTGGCTTGAGCAACCGCCACCATCATCCCTTAGTTCATATTAGAATTAAATGCAGGTGTAGCAGCCTCAATGATAACCATAGGGCTGAGGCCCTACCCAAATTGGCGCACTCCTGCCTCTATAGTGGGAAACATGAAAATGTCGTACTTGGAGAAGTGCGCAAACCACATATGGTACTCCCAAACACTTATGCTACCCTGATTCTGGCTCTCGAACTCAGCGGCACGGGCTGCCTTAGTATCGGAAGGAAAGAAATGGTCAATGAAGGTGTCGACAAACTCACTCCACCTCGCTGAAGGGCTACCCTACTCACGGGAGTCCTCCCACAACTCAAACCAAGAAGAGGCCACCCCTTTCAGGAGGTAGGAGTTCGACTCCGCTCCCTCTATCTTAGTAGCACGCATAACTCGGAGGGTCATGCATCTTATCAGTAATGTCCTGTCAGTCCTCCTCAGGATCAGTACCTGTGAACACTGGAGGATCCAACTAAAGAAACATATTCACCCTAGAACTAGCGGAATCCCCTGGCTGACTTGAAGAAGTAGGTGCAACATTCGATCTATAGGCCTGGGAAGCCACTATCTAAGGCAATATCTGTATGGCTCACCTAAGATCTCCATCAGAGACACCGGGACTGGAAGATGGGGCTGGAGATTGAACGATTTCACCCTTGGTAGGAGTTGGGATTGGTGTAGTCAAAGCAAGAGTAGTAGAATCAAGCGGTGTAGTAGCTGGGGGAATATCCTCACCCCTCGGGTGCTCACCCGCATCATCAGGTATTGAATCAATTTCCACTCCTGGGGTGGCATTGGCTCCTTTTCTGGTTCTTGCTTTCTTCCTAGGTGACATATAAGGAAAATTAGATCAATGTACGAGTTCGAGGAGGAACACTGTTACAATCGGCTCTATCGCACAATCTAGAACATCAAAGAACTGTATTAGTCCTAAATGCCCAAGTTTCCTCCTAATTATATATGTAGTCGAAAACACACAGATAAGAAGGACTCTACTAGACATGGCTCGAGACATCCTAGGACAATTTAAAACCTTCGGCTTCCATACCAAGCTTGTCACGCCCTGACCTCAGAGAGCTTGACCGGTGCTCAACCTAGATAACTCGGCCAAGTACGCCTCTACAATGTCTTCTACCCGAACGTACCCATGAGTAAAGACAAGATATATTCTAATTAATTAGATTGAGAAGATAATGTGAAAAACACCAAATTAATTGCCAATAGTTATGCCATTTATAAGTCACCAAAATATTACGTTACACATTCATAGTTTAGGAGTGGAACGTGTGATACAATTACAATATTACTAGTTTTACTTCCCCATAACCGAGGTACAATCCATACTATGTCTACAGAGCCTCTAATAGATAAAAAAAGATTAGCGTGATATTGCCGACAACAAGGCTCCGGCTATACATCAAAACAATATACATAGATGATATAAGATACAAGACCCCGAAATGAAGGGGGCTTACCAAGTCAACTGAGGAGAGGGTGTACTGCTACCACTGATCAATACCGCCTGCTGTGGAACCACCTGCATCCATTAAAGATGCAGCACCCCCGATAAAAGGGTTTTTAGTACATATGGAATAATACTAGTATGTAAAACTAAACACCCTTTCAATACATATCTTTCCATTTCTTTAGCACTACGGGCCACAATTGTAATATTATTCTCGGCACGTCAATCGTATTTCATATTTCATACTCAAGACTTTAAGTACACATATGAGCAAATTAAGGTCTTGAGCACATTGAGCTTTTCTTCCACAATTAGGTATACTAACTTGTAATGGAAACATGATTTTTAAATCACAACACCTTTGGTACATTGATCATACCAGATTATATTCTCGGAGGGAATCATGATATGATAGGAACATTTGGAACACATTTAGAGTGCATACATCATTCAACATAACACTTATTTAAGAATAATCAATTCTATTAGGAAAGACTCGGAACTTCAAAAATAAGAAATTGAGGGCTAGGGAGTAGAATCTTAGCTATTGGGTAAAGACCTTGCGAGTTTTACCTGTTGAATTTCAAATATTCAGCAAGGGTTGATAAACAAAGTACTTGGGTCATCCTCTTCTCTCTCTAAAGCATTCCCCTCACTCTAAAATGGTAGATTTTTCCCTTCTAAACGAGACCCAATAGCTTTTAATCAAATGGGGTCGGGTTTTAAAGTCAGAAAATGTACCCTCCTAACTCAACTCTGCTGTCGCAGAGTGCACCGCAGATCAAGTCAGCGGCCCGCAAAATGGACAGTAGAACTGTCACAAAAAATAGGCTGGTCTGGTCCAGTCTATGGCCAGGTCTGCGGCCTACATATCAATTATGTGGCCACAGAATGGACTGAAGAATCTCCCTCCGAAAAGCTTCATGCTGGTTGTGCGACGGATGTGCGGCCCACGAAACAATTATGCAGTCGCAGAGTTTCCCGCAAAACAAACTCCAAAATTTTCCCATTTCTTTGCTTCGCCCTGCGGCGAATCTACAATCCGCAGAGTAATTCTGCGGTCACATAATGGATCGTTGAAACTCTCTATTCTGCAATAATATTTTCTTCACCTCCCCAATGCACTGTTTCACACAAAAGCAACCCTAAAATGCATTAGCCTACATCGAAACCACAAAATCCCAGGTTTTAGGTGAAATTTTATGAGGCCTTACATTTTGTGTGCGTCTGAATTTGTAACAGCAACAAGATGGATATCTGGGCGAGAATTTTGTTCAAGTGGTCAACAATAGAGTACTCCCTTGCCTGTACATTCTTCCAAAGATTGTCAGTGTTTGTCTCAACGACAGGTGACTCAGATGTAGTTTCTTTGCTTGTTCTTCCAAGATTCTTAGGTGTATAAACTCTGCCAGTTCTTGTCAGACATTGCGCAACACCTGTCTCTTCCATATTGGCTTTTCATTTGCCTCTTGCCTTTGCCACATAATCCCATGGGATGAAATCCGACTTATAAGACGGTGTTGGAGCTATAATCACAGTGAATGGTGTGGCTACCTCGACCTCAAACGGTGCCTGGGTTTTCACCACAATCGGCGAGAGGATGACATGAGATGTTTTTGGAGCATCCCCCTCTCAAATAAGTCCGATGGATCCCTATTGATCTCACTCCTCATCAGTTTCTACCACATTAACTACCTCACACCTATGATCCGGGAGAGGGTTATTAAGGATATTTGGTGTGACATCCTTTGCTTGTATAACCTTGGTGTTGATTAGTGTCTGAATCTTGTCCTTCAACATGCGGCATTCTTGAATGGTATGACCATTCATACCTGAATGATAGACACAAGTTTTGGTGGGGTTAACCTATTGGGAAGGGTTCTCAATAGCAACAACATGAATAGGGGTGACGTAACCTGTGGCCTTTAGTCTCTCATACAGTTGGGCTATGGGTTCAGTGATTGGGGTGTATTTTCTGGAAGCTCTGTAGTCAAAATTTGTTCATGGATTTGGGTAGTTTTGGGTATTATATGTATGGTAGGTAGAGGCAGGGTATTGGTATTTTGGAGGTGAGGGTTGATATGTGGGTGAAGGTGTTTGGTATGTAAAGGGAGACGCAGGGACCTGGGCTACCATCACGACACCCACTTCTTTCTTCATTGAGATACCTCTTGATTGCAAGGCTTTGTTTGTGGCATGCAGTGCCTTGAAATTGGTCACCATCCAGCTCTTGATTCCTTCTTCTATCCTTTTTGCAAACTTGATAATGCCTGAGAAGTTGTGATTCTAGATAACCATCAACCTTTCATAATACTGCGAATCTTGAGCTCTGACAAAGAACTTGTTCATTTGTTCTTTTTCAAGTGACAGCCTCCCCTTGACGACCTCTGATCTCCAATGAGTAGCATACTAGTGGAAGGTTTCTCTCAGCTTCTTTTTGAGGTTCTAGATATAGAAAATGTCTGCCGCATTCTCTAAATTGAACCTGAATCTGTCTATGAAATCTGATGCCATGCTCACCCAATTCGCCTACTTCTTCGAATTCTGGCTGATGTACCAAGATAATGCGTCTCCTATAATACTTCGCATGAACATTTTCATGTTTATTTATTCATTCTTACCTACTCCCACAATCTTGTCACCGTAGGTTCCAAGATGCACCTTAGGATCACTAGTGCCATCAAATATCTCAAACGTGGGAGATTTTTAACCCTCTAGTAATTCTACATCCGGCTGGATACATAAGTCTTCATAATTCAAACCTTCAACACCCTTCCCGCCTTCAACACTCTGGACTCTCCCTGTCAGTTTGTTGAGTTCTTCTACAATTTTTCGAATTTATAGGTCTTTATCAGTCGGCTCCGGTATGTATAGGTTTTGTTGGGGGATATGGGGTAAGGTTTCCACGTATATCGGGTTGCCTTGATGAGTTCCTGGAACTTGGGTATATGGGTGATCATTGATTGAAGTTTGAGGGGGATCAAAGGTAAGTTGTTGTGCATTTTAAGGAGTGTGATAAGTATTGTGGATACTGAGTCGGGTAATAGTGTTGTTGTTGAGGGGTTTGCACTGGTGGTGGGATATGATTTTGAGGAGGTGCGGGATTGTGATACTAGTGTATTGCAGGAGGATTTTATGGAGCTATGGGTGGTGGACTTTGGTTTTGGGTGTTTTGTAGTGGTGTTTAGTTTTGAGTGGTTGTGTTTTACTTGTTGATGTTAAGGACATTTAAAGTAAGGGAACAGTTTGCCTTTATTTCGGACCTGCTCAAACTCACCCTGCAACTCCAAGATTTTCTGCTCAAAATGTAAGACCTACTCATTCTGTCCTGACAGACTTCTTCCGTCAGAGGTTTCAACATTCTCTGCCATGGTAGCATTGTCTTTTCGGTTACCACTTAGATCGTCCATCTTCCCTTTGCCTTTTCCTTTCAGGTCGCTAGGAGGAGGAGGAAGTGGAGGACCTTTGGATATGGTGTGGTATGCTGATGAGGCTAGAATGCATGGACCAACCTTTGGAAATGTGACTAATCAAAAGAAAAGGAAAAAGGTAACCAGGTTAGTAAGATGAAGTAAAAGTGTATTTGCAATTATTAAGCATGTATCACATAAGGATATGCAAAATTTAGGGACCTGATTGTGCCTGAGGTAGGCCTAAGCGACACATAATCTTGGAGAAAACTCATGCCAACGTTTCCTCACTCCATTAATGTGAAAACAAGCCAAATCAATCTTTCACTAAATTGAAAATAATAATTATAGAGTCACTAATGGCATTAAGCCTTATTACATCGAAATTTAATCTAGTCTAGAAAGTAGTAAAAACATTATCTTATAGTCTACTTGGTCCCTAAAGGACCTTCTCCATGCTTGGCTCTCTTGACTCCATCAATCACGTTTCCAAAATCGCATATGCCGAGTATCAAGTATGCCATTGCCAACTTCCCTCCTTCATCCGGATCCATGCCTTGACAATCCCAAAGCCTCTTTATCATCTTCCCCTCTAGCTCCATCAGTCCTTGTTCTAAATGTTCCAAAATGTCTGTCGACTTATTTGCAATTTCCTTCCATTCTCTGATCGATTTCATATCCATCTTATGTTGCTCTATATTTTTAGCTTCGGATATGAACACCCTTTTTGTAACCTCTTGTACTTTACCTGTGCCACACCCACCTCATCAACGATCCTATCCTTTAGATTGATCCCTTTTCTAACGTCCCCAGCTATGTCATCCTCCAACCATGTGAGATAGTAGTACATATGACCGGCGTGAACCCGTTTGTCTCAGTAGTCTCTCCTTCCACGATGATCTTTTGGTTCGACATGAGTTGTGATTCGAACTTGAATGGGATGGCATCTCCTTTGAAATATGCTTTATACTGAACCATGTTGGAAAGGTATGACTTGTTTCCTCCAAGCATGCATCATTACCCTTATAGGAGCGTAAGGGAAGATGCCTCGCAGCCCCATCAGTACTAAGTGAGTGGTTCCTTTGGACCTGGTGATGAACTCACTACTAGGAAACCATTCAAATATCTAATGCACTTGCTCGTCTGTCAGGTTGCTGAAGAAACGCACCCAACCTACAGCATTTCCAGGCTATGCAAGCCTATCTTGGATGAATGTCATCTTCTTCGGATGATGACTGGCTATGTAGTCGTTCAGTGGCCTTCGTAGAAGCTCCTGGCGATAATATCCACTCTGAAAGTGTTCCAGCAGCCAAACTTGAGCAAGAAATTACTACCGTCGAAGTGTCCGAACCCATTCTTGCACCGATCCAGAGCATGGTACACCTCACCTAAAAACATCAGGATGATAGTGTACTTCTGCCCCTTGATACCCTCCATTAAGTTCTTGTCGACCATGGCTGCGCGAGTATGAATTCTTCCCTCTTGCACTGGAAAGATCAACAAACCCAAGAAATAGACTATGAAAACATAAGCACCGCGGTGCACCCATCCCAGAGAGGTAATGGCTAGCTCCTAATGATGAAGGCAACATGATTTTCTATGCCCATAACTCTCATAGAAAAATTCAAAGGGGATGTACGATTTATTCAGATAGACCAGTTTATCATTCTTGTTAAAACCCAACATTTTTAGAAAACCGCATAGAGTGCGATTTTCTAGCACCAATAGTCCTGGACTATCGCATGGTAACTTGGCGAAACCCCCTATTTCTTCCAAGAGAGGAGTCATTTTTATGTTGCTAAATCGGAAAAAGACTATCTTCTCACCCCAGAACATGGTAGCAGCCTCGATTAGTTCCCTGTTTGATTGAATGTTCAGCAAAGATGGCACGTTATCCAATACCCTCCTCACATGATTGTTGTCACAGGGTGCAAAGTTATTCTACCAGGCTTCATTTTTTGCAAAAAAATAAAAGCTAGCCCTTTCCCCTCCAGATTCGACTATTTACGCAATAATGATCAGCATGTTGACATCTTTTCTCCAAGTAATGCACATAACATAATGGTGTCTTTTGGGGTTATGGAAATATCGTTTGACTTTGGATAAGGTTCATCTAAGCTGGTTGATGCATCAATGACATCTCAATCCGTACTAGGTTTAGCATGATGCATGTACATTTGAAATGAGAGTGTGGTTTCTAGAAAGGTCTAGACTGGTACCCTGAAGTGAACAACTCGAGAGGGAAAGGCACGGGACTGTCGACTGCACCGATGATCGACTAGTCTAGTGCAAATAACCCTTTCTAGTTTAAAAGGGTGTTTTTCAGGAAAACATGGACACTCATCAAGCGCCACTATGTTGATAATAAGCACGAGTGTAGTATGATGTGGGAGCATGCTTTATGAAAACATAGTAACATGTTGCCAAATATTTACATGATGAAAGTGCGTAAAAACAATAGACAATATAAACTGGAGAAACAACAACAAGGGAAAGACAGAAGAGCAAATTAAGTTTAACTCATGAAAACATGTGAGAATGTAATTAAATAAAGCAAATAGGGAGATAGGGACGGGAAAGACATGATGTAGCAGTCTTAAACAAGATGAAAGCAACAGAAGCAATTATGTTCATGTCATAGCAAATAAATGAAATTAGGGGAGGGGATATGTCATAGCAATTTAAACAAATAAGGGAAAGGATGTGCATGTCATCAAATAATCCACGTAAGTCAACTTCGTTATGGTACTAGCCTAAGGTAAATCCCTAGCGGAGTCGCCATGTTGTCGTGCCCCTTTTTCTCTCGAAATTGGGTTTCGACATGTGACAACTCTTTTAAACGGGGGTATTAAAAGAGGAGAGTCACCACCAAATGATTTTGCGGTGTGTTAGG
The DNA here is from genome assembly GCA_000715115.1 of Nicotiana otophora. Taxonomy (NCBI): domain Eukaryota; kingdom Viridiplantae; phylum Streptophyta; class Magnoliopsida; order Solanales; family Solanaceae; genus Nicotiana; species Nicotiana otophora. Next base: position 83,467 of record AWOL01S0020184.1, read on the forward strand.
GCACCTATTTGCAAATAACTATGTTTAACTAGTCTATGTCACCAAAGATCGTGTAAAGGATCAAATTACCTCAAAGAGAAGGAATTAGGCCCTCTTTGAGGTCCACAAATGTGGGTCCCAGCAGAAGTTTAAACTATGTGGGATTTTCGAATTACAATAGTCCTAAGTGATCATATAAGTGAGGGTAAGATAAGGAATTTAAAGGTTCTATTATGAACACGTGCAAAGAAAATTTTGCAATAATTAGACTATATAGATAATCAGTACAAGTATTTAGAGGTTGCAAGATACAACTTAATTATTCTATATTTGATGACTATGTGTGAACAATAAACATAGAAAGAAGGGGGGTCCCAAGTTTTTAGCCTAAAGGATCACCCAGAGCAACATCAATAATACTTCACAACTCCTTTGAGGTAGGGGTTGCTCATCTTATTCAGCGGGCACAGACTATCATCTCCTGCTACCTGATTACCAAGTTAAAATTGTTTACTTAAAGGCTCTTTAATTCAATTCTATGTCGTGTCCTACGCGTGCACTACATACTCTACTATTTTGGTGGTTCTAGACTCTACTTAGGATGCTCAAAAATGATAAAACTGGCATATATTCAGAACATATTGGACTTCACAAAAAGAACATGAAGGGCTCAAGTTATGCTCCACACATAAACAACATATGCACGTGGGCAGATTAGGTAGTAGACAATTTTAGGATTAAGAAGCATTATAGTCGTTAGGTCGTATAGGCATGGTTTCTAGGTGATTCTGATTTCCACCATTGTACTTGTAGCATTGCAGTTTTAGGCTAACAGATTTGCAGATTAAAAGTATTACTTACATATAGGAATGGCATCTATATTATTCGTGCAGCGAGGCAATAAGACTTTTCCAAAGCCCAAGATTAACGACGTTGATTTATAGTCATGCTTTCTAAGACGAGTAACAATATCTTATAGGCAGGATTTATAACGGTTGACAATTGAAATTGATTTTATGATACTTTATCCCTATATGCATGTCATCTAAGTGTATCTATACAATGAAGAAACAAAGTAATTGCTTAGTTGATTAAGGTCATAGAGTCATTATATCTAGATGAGCAGTGTGCGTAAAGTAATAGAAGTGATTGATTGATTAATTAGTTGAAGCCCTATAAACATGGTATCTAGATGAGAGTTAGTAAAAACATATGTTGTTGTATCCTATAGGCATGATATCTAACACATAGCATTAGAGCAAATTGAGCAGATAACCAGTGATGTTTGAATCCTACAGGCATACTATCTAATACTGTATAAAAGTAGAGCAAGTGAAGCACTTAGATTCTTATGGGCATGTTTTCTAACAGTGTTCAGGAATAGGACATGTTGAGCAAGATATCAAATAAAGCACTTAGACCTTATAGGCATGTTTTCTACCCTTTTATGCAAGAATAGAGTACACTCATTTCCCAAGTTTCACTAACTCTCCAATTATATGTTTACAAATCATTATAGGCCCAAATAAAAGAATACATGGTCAACTATTACAACTAAAATGAATACATACCCAATAAACAGAGTAGGCCCAGGGGAGAATAACCCAGTAATGTCGAGTCCTTCAATAAGCTCATTTTTCGCACAAATAGCAAACTAGATCTAGGTACACCCTAAAACATCAGTGTGTATCAGTTGCATGACTCAAACTTAGACACGGACCCATACCGGGCCTTAAGGGGGGACTAACTTACCCAACAATGCAAAACTTAACCACACGAGTAACAAACTATACATGGGATTAATTAAACAACTTTTGAAGTCTACACACTGAATTCTCAAAGCCATAACTAACATCAGTTTTCTCTAAAGGATATTGACAAGTTCATAGGGCATACAGAAGTCAGGTTCATGCTTGTATTTTGCAAAAGCTAAGGTGACAGGTTTGACCATCATAGGATAACAAACTACTTCAAGTAAAGTTTCAAAGCAAAACATCGTCCAGAATTAGCATAAAGAACTTCAAACATGAGAGTTCAATAGTATCATAGACATGAAACCAATAGAGTACAGTCCTCACATGAAGATGTCTTGAATGAGAACCTAATAAAAATAGGATAACCAAACAGTTTGGTGGACATTGTCTACAAACAAACATTAATTGAGCATGAAGAAACTCCAACATGCAAAATACCAGTCATAATACAAAAGCTTAAACAACACCAGAACTCATAGTAGGCAAGGATACCTCAAAAACTAGATTATCAGACCACACATAGGAGAAAAGGCTCGATATTGCATTGTTTACCTTGTAAGCCATAGGTGGGACTAAACAATATCGCATTAAACTAGGCATGGAACACACATTAAAGTTACAATTAGAAGGGTAACACATTTTGGCTAACATAGTTGAGAACTGACTTTAGTAGAGTATTAAGTTACACAGGAATTATCCAACAGGAACTAGAGCACATGAATTAGTCTATCACGAGAATGCAGAATAAAGTAGGGCTATCATCTCGGGACGAGCAATAGGTATAAACATTCAGACACATAAAACACACTAGGCTATACATGCTCGAGGTTGTGAGAATTATTCATGCTGAGCATATACCATATGCATACATCGAAGGTAGAAATTAGGCAATTTCAGAGCCATCAAATAGTAGGGTATTATAGTAGCATATTGGTTCACAAAGGTTTAAGTGGCATAGATGTACAGATCATGAATATAAACGAAAGAGGATGAAATATCTAGGGCCAAAGATACTTACAAGTTGTAGATGAACAAACAAACAAGTAAAAAGAAGCAGTCCCAGTAATATTCCAATCGTCAATAGCAAAAAATAGCAGAACCCCAAATTCCCAGTGCATCAGAGTTCACAAGGGTTTCAAGTGAACCCCAAGTAGTGCTCGCACTGAGAAAGAGCAAAAATCAAATTCTGATAGCCTTGGCTTTCAGCCCGCCAAGGTCTCAAAATAATGAGCAGTAGGAGTGAGAGTGAGAGAGCAATATCAGTAGTTTTACGTAGTAATCATTGCAGTAGTCGTTAGGACTTAAAGGGAAAGTGGGGAAGGGGTTTTATACAATAGTTAGATCAAACGAGTAAACAAGGAAGGAAAATTAAGAAAACATAAATAAGGAAATAAGAAAAATACACATGAAATCAGTAAAGTAACCGGAAAGGAAAGAAATCAAACTCTAATTATGCTTCGATGCTTAAGATCGGCCAACTGGTATAATGAGTCAGGCCTTTCTTCATGTATATGGACGAAATATTGTCCAAATCTCCAAGATTGAAGTCGATTGAAGTATGATCGGGAGATGGTACTTGCCAAAATTGGGCAAGTACCTATGTAATACATAAACATGTGACCAATAGCGGAGAAACATAGATGTGGTAAGCAAATAATGATGGAATCCCATTATCAATGGGATTAGGAGAGGTATTTATGGGGGAGGTGATTAGGGTTCTTCAGAAGAGAGAAGATGAGGGTTTAGAGGATTTGGGGGCGGCTGTCTGAGAAGAATGGGTGTTAGGGTTTGGACCGAGGGTAATTAAAATGGGGGAATGGCATTGGGTCGTTGATCATTTGATCATTTAAAATCAACGGCCAGGATTAGAGGAGAAGCGGGGCGGGTCGTAGAACGGGTGTCGACCGGGTTATAATTAAATGGGTCCTTTGTTTTTGGGCTAGGGGGATCGGGCCAAGGTTTTTTGAGGTATGGGTTAGTATTTGGGTCCGAAAATTGGCTTATGATAGGTCTATGAAATTAAATATGCAAGTAGTTTTTAAAATTATTTATAAAAATAATTAATAAATAATAAAAATATTATTTATATAGTAAAATATTGGGAAATAATAGCTTAACATTATGAATTTATAAAACATATATGTGGGTGTAAATAATAAATTTGGATGATTAAGTCATCACAAAATATTTTGGAAGGGTAATTAGTAAATATATGAACAATAATGCAAGAAAATAAATTTTAAAGCCTTAAAAAATTATCAGACATTATAGAAAATACTTATATGGTTGCTGTCAATTGGTGATGATGCAAAAACTGATATTTATAAATGATGAGGGAAAAATTAGGTATCAAAAAGAATAAATCATACTTTCCGACCATAAGATACCAACTAGAAACAATGTAGACTTCTGAAAGACGTGCTACAAGCCAAATCGCACAGGAACAGGGATAATCATCATTGATATGACTTAGAACTACTAAACATTACAGTACAAGAGTCAATTAGAAAGAAGGAGAGACTTACACTAATTCATGCCAAGAAAGAAGGTTGCCCTACATACCTTGTTGGAGATCTAATTACACACTATGGTTGTTAGCTTCGCCTCTAATGAATCTTCATAATAGATTCCACTAGATGATAATCGACATGACTATGACTCCAAGATCTTCGAGTTAAATCTTGCTAAATCCAGATTTACCTTCTTCTTTGCCTTAATTTGCTAGGAAATTCTAAAGAGGCGTTAAGAGTATTTTGAGAGGACTTCTTCTGATGAAATTTCTGGAATGAAAGAGAAAGAGCCTCACTACCCTTTTAATACTGTTACCAAGCATAGGAATTCACTCCACTTCCACATGCAAAATGGGTTGCCCCGCTCCAGTTGCTGCACTCTGTGAGACACATGGTGCAGACCAAATGATACGTGTGACCGCTTTCTTGCTTCGAACGTGTCTCTAGCTGATTGGCCTCGCTAGGATCCGCACTTACCATACTTTATTTAAGTGTGGGGTGTAACATCATCCCCCCTTCAGAACATTCGTACTCGAATGTTGAATCGTGGCCCATGATGATAGTTGCATTGTTGCCTTCCACAGTGGGGAATAAATGGGGGTACCTAGATTTCATGTCCTCTTCAGCTTCCCACGTCATCTCCTACTTACTTTTGTTCCTCCAAAGTACCTTAACCAAAGCCAATTCTCTGGTTTGCAGCTTACGGACTTGTCGATCTAAGATGTCTACCGTAATTTCGTCGTAAGAAAGGTATTATCTAACTTGGATATCTCCAATAGGGTGACACAAGATAGATCACTCAAGCACTTTCGGAGTATAGATACATGAAATACCGGATGCACTGGTTCCAATTTCTAGGGAAACTCAAGCTCATAAGCCACATGACCGATAGTCCGCATGATTTGATATTGTCCGATATACCAGGGGCTGAATTTTCCCTTTTTGCCAAATCTCATCACGCCTTTCATAGGTGACACCTTCAATAACACCCAGTCCCCTATAGCGAACTCTAATTCTCATAGCCGGTTATCAGAGTAAGATTTCTGCCTTCTTTGGGCGGCCAACAATCGTTTCGAATTAGTTTCACCTTCTCTACTGCCTGTTGTACCAGCTCTGGTCCCACCAACTTTGTTTCACCCACTTCGGACCAGCTAATAGAAGATCTGCACTTTCGCCCATATGGTGCCATATTATACTACTATGGTAGTTATTGTTGTTAGTAAATTCAATGAGTGGTAGATGATCCTTCCAATATCCCTTGAAGTCCAGGACACACGCCCGTAGCATGCCCTAGATTATTTGAATAGTGCACTTGGCCTGGCCATCGGCTTGTGGAAGGAAGGTTGTGCTAAGGTTGATCTTTATTCCCAATCCTTTTGGAATGATCTCCAAAGGTTGGCTATAACTAGGAACCTCTGTATTATATGATGGAAATCGGAACCCCATGGAGTGGAACTATCTCCTTAATGTATATCTTAGCATAATCTTCCGATGAGAAGGTAGTCTGAAATAGCATAAAGTGATCCCACTTGGTGATCAATCCACGATAAACTTTATGTAGTTAAACTTACACCATTATCGTGGTAATCCAGTAATAAAATCCATATTTATCACTTCCTATTTCCACGTCGCAATTTCCATATTCTGCAGCAACTCTCCCAGTTTCTGATGTTCAGCCTTGACTTGCTGACAATTTGGACACCGAGCGACGTACTTGGCGATGTCCCTCTTCATGCCATTCTACTATAATAGTTGTCTGTAAAGCCCCACTAAAACTTTCCTAATGATTTAAGATTTAAAAATGATCCAACGGTAGTCAGGAATAACGTATTTGAGTATTAAAAGAGACCCATGGGATAGAACCACATCATTTTGAAATGAAAATACATGTTTAAGGTATGTTGGAACATACTAAGGAGTTTTGTGAATGGCAAGAACTTGTGTGGAACAAGTTGGATACATTAAGTGGGAAAGATGTCTCAATTCGCACAGTATCCTACTTCAAACGCATTTTGCTACCAAACTATAAAGACTTAGAAGGTGATTTACCTATCAAATTAAAGTCCTTTGAGTCTAGTTGCAGACGCATTAAACCGTTTGTCATTTGAATATTTTTATAGACAAATATGGCCATTTTACTGGATCTATGTCATCTGCACGCATATGCGCGACCGTACATATTTGGGAGTTTCTTCCTTGTGTGCGCAGCCGCGCACGTAGGAGCCCATTAAATAACTCCAAGGTCGGGTAGAGAGTGAGGGGTTAAGTCATTGTTGAGCTAAAACTTGATATTTTGAGAGTGAGAGAGTGTCCTAGAGTGGGAGAGTGATCTTCAACAAATTGTCCTTCGATTCTTGCTCAAATATTTGAAGATTAACAAGGAAATCTCAAAAGATCTTAAGTCAAGAGGTAAGATTCAAATCCCTAGTCGTCAATTTCGAGCTTGGAGTAGAAGATGGATGATTGGGAGTATGATTCTTGGGTGTAAGAGTATTATTTATATATATTTGTACCAATAAGTTTGTGGGAATAGTAATGAGCTAAGATAAGTAAAGATTGGGTTGTGGAATGAAGGAAATCTTGTACAAGAACCGTGTAACCAAATTTGAACACCTAGTGTTTGATAAAATGATCAAATGAGCCGAAACCATGAATATCTTCCTAATTTGTGTTCAATTTTGTTATGTCTCAAAATAGATTGCGATTGCTAGAATTTTCAGAATGTTGTAGTAATTTAAGGAAAGCTCAAGGCGAGGTATGTTGGCTAAACCACTTTCCTAGAATTGAATTCCTTGACGTTGTTGTAAGTCCCGAGTTATTCTTTATCAATCAACTATTCCGAATAAGCTCTATGTTGAAAGGTATATATTCAAAATGTATTTCGGATGCTCTTATCATATGATGTTATCCTTAGGGAATGTGTTCAAAGCATGAGTTGGGTATAAAAATGTTATGATTCCAAGTAGTATTGCAAGTGAAGGCTATTATGCCAAATTGTGTAAAAAGTCTCAATGTGCATGACTCTTAATTGCTCATAGGTGTACTAAAGTCGTGATTAGGGATTCCTTATTGACGTTAATCTTTATTGATGCTTGAAAGTGAAAGTAGGGAGTTGGGGATATAAAGTGTCAACAGCGTGCCAAGAATGAAAGTTATACTTGTGGCCAATAGCGCCAACGAAATGAAATGATGTATGAAATATTATGAAATGAGCCTTGGTCCAACTATTCCAAATTGACTCCGAAAATAGAATTATCCAAAAGCTTATGTATTCAAGTCATGTCCAAATGTGGTTGTTCTAACTAATGCTATGCTTGGTAGGTATTTCCAATGTGTTTTGAGCCTTTACATTTTTACGAGTTGAAATTGTGTATTGCCCTTTTAGGGAAAGGTACTTCAAGAATATTCTCTATGTTGATGTTTTTAATGATGAGCCTTAAAATTAATGAAATGAAAGTATGGAATATGATATACGGCCATCGTGCCATGAATGAAGAATAATATGTATGGAAAAAGGGATCCAATTAAATAATGATGTTGTAAATAGTTGAAAGTACTAATGAAGCGCTAGTATGAACATGAAATGTGGTCGTTTGCTTGAATGAGATTTATGAGGTGTTGTATGTCCCAATGGTTTCAACTATAGTTGTATGCTTCTAAAATAATGTATGTAAATGACTTCGATGTCAAGTCATCAAGAATCATGAACTTAGATAATGACCTCAAGATGTCAAGTGATTGATTAACGAGATGAAAGGGAGATGCCCTATGCTAAATGATGATGAACCTTAAGAAAAGAAATTGGGCTCATGTGCCATTGAAATTGACTTGTTGATTCACTATGCATGTGCTAATGTGATAAGCTATGTATATCCATGATGAGCATGAACATGAAGTGTTCCAATGATCCGGGAACTTACGACCTTAATATAATGTCAATCATGTCGATTTGAGTTTATAAATGGTTATGTGCATAATGATGTGTTATGAACCCTATGGACTGGCTATGAAACACATATGTGTATAATATGTGAACCCTATGGACGGGCTATGAAACACATAGGTATATAATATAATATGAATGAACACTGTGAACGGTCTATGAAATGCACATGTGTATTGTATGGTATATGTGAATCCTGTGAACGGTCTATATAATGCATAGGTGTACTGTGTAAGTAAAAACTATGAACGGTCTATGAAACACATAGGTGTATTGTGTAAGAAAACACTGTGAACGGCCTATGAAACTCAGAGGTGCATTGTGTAAGTAAACCCTGTGAACAATCTATGAAACGCACATGTGTATTTTATGGTATATGTGAATCCTGTGAACATTGTATGAATACACAGGTTTATTATGTAAGTAAATCCTATGAACGGTCTATGAAACATATAGGTGTATTGTGTATGAAATACTATAAACGGTCTACGAAATACATAGTTGTATTGTGTGTGGAATCTTATGAACCGTCTATGTATAATATTATATGTGAACACTAACAACGGTCTATGAAATGCAAGGGGTAAGATAAGAGAGGGATATGGACGATCTAATAAGACACATTGTTAACGCAAACATTATGTGCCATTTTCACTAGCCGTGTTTGTACATGTTATTTCGATTACTTTATATTATGTATTCCACACATAGTTCATATGGCTCAGTTAATCCTAAAAGAAGTTCAAAATGATGTAAGCATAACAAGACTTGAAAATGTGAATCTATGAGATGTTTCATAGTTTTTGATGTACTTCATATGCCTCTTATTGAATTACCATGATTTCACATGTAGTTCTGTTTGCTTTACATGCGAGTACTATTCCACATGTACTCACGTCCCTTTTGCCAGGGGCTGTACATCTTTTAATGGATGCAGGTATACTTCTACAGGATTATATGGATCTTTGATAGGAATCTTTTGCACAACAGATTATGGTGAGCCTACTACAATTCCAGTGGGCATTCGAGTCTAGTTGGTTTTATGTACTTAGATATCTATTGTCATAGAAGCTCCATGTACACTATGGGTCATGTACTTAAGTTTTGAGTTTTGTCATGTATTTATGTTCACAGTATTTACAGCTATTTACAAAGGTGTGTAACCATCATGAGAAAACGATTTATGGGACATTTAGCTAAATGTATTCAATATGAAATTCAAGATCTAATTATGTTTTGATAAATCATGCATGACTTATGATGGGTGGTTGATGTAACGTAGGCTTGCTCGACTGGTTCCACTCGGTTGAGCGCCGGTCACGCTCCCTAAGTTCAGGGAGTGGGAAGCTTGGTATCAGAGCATGGTTTAAGAGTCCTAAGGTGTCATGGAGCTATGTCAGTAGAGTCCCTCTTATTGGTGTGTTTCCGGCCACACTTATAATAGGGAGGCTACAACGACATTTAGGAAATGTTTCTCTTCTTCTATCCTTGATCGTGTGTTAAGGTTCTGAGTTAGTCTATGAGTTCCCTTGTTAACATCGAGGAATGTTTTCACATCATGCTACAAAATGATAAAGGGCTAAGGATTAAAGGAATGATGCACATGACAGGCACAATGCGCGAGGTGCCCAATTGTCCTCGTAATGGAGGAAGGAAAAGTCAAGGATACGACCAAGGTAAGCAAGGTCATACAGTTAGCCTCGAGAGTTAGGATTGTTGATTTCATGTATATGGTGCAATGTGGTGCTATATATATGTTGTTTAGGATTGATTTCTATGATTCTCCGATTGGTGGATATGCCTAGTTACATGGGAGACTCTGTCGAAATTTCTGAAACATTTTGGAGTTAGTCAAATTTGGGGGCTTGAAATGTTTTAAAGAAGAGTCGAGTTATGTTAGGTTATCAGGGCAGACTATACTCCTCATTCGAGGACAAATGATCCTAAGCGGGGGAGAATGTAAAGCCCCGTTAAAACATTCCTAATGATTTAAGATTTTAAAGCGATCCAACGGTATTCGCGAATAACGTATTCGAGTATTAAAGGAGACCCATGGGATGGAACCGCATCATTTGGAAATGAAAATATATGTTTAAAGTGCGTTGGAACATACTAAGAAGTTTTGTGAAGGGCAAGAACTTGTGTGGAACAAGGTTGATACACTAAGTGGAAAGGATGTCTCGATTCGCACAACATCCTATTTCAAACGCATGCCGATCCCAAAATATAAAGGCTTACGAGGTGATCTACATATCTAATTAAAACACTTTGAGTGTAGTTTCCAACGCATCAAACCGTTCATCATTTAGATATTGCTACAGAATGTTATGGCAATTTTACTGGACCTATGACTTATGCACGCAGATGCGCGACCACACATATTTGGGAGTTTCTGCCTTGTGTGCGCGGCCAGATGTGCGGACACTTGCCCAGGTGCGCGGCCGTGCATGTAGGACCCCATTAAATAACCCCAAGGCCGGGTAGAGAGAGGGGTTAAGTTATTTTTGAGTTGAAACCTGCTATTTGGAGAGTGAGAGAGTGCCCTAGAGTGGGAGAGTAATCTTCAACAAATAGTCCTTTGATTCTTGCTCGAATATTTGAAGATTAACAAGGAAATCTCAAAAGATCTTAACTCAAGAGGTAAGATTCAAACCCCTAGCCTTCAATTTCGAGTTTCAGGTAAAAGATAGAACATTGGGAGTATGATTCATGGGTGTAAGAGTATTATTTATATATGCTTGTACCAATAAGGTTTGTGGGAAGATTATTAAGCTCAAATAAGTAAAGATTGGGTTGTGAAATGAAAGACATCTTGTAGAATAACCTTGTTGCCAAATTTGCACACCTACGTTTTGATAAAATGCTCAAATGATCTGAAACCATGAATATCTTTCTAATTTGTGTTCAATTATTTTATGTCTCAAAATAGATTGCGATTACTAGAATTTCCGTAATGTTGTAGTAATTGAAGAAAAGCTCAAGGTGAGGTATGTTGGCTAAACTTCTTTCCTAGAATTGAATTCCATGATGTTGTTGTAAGTCCCAAGTTATTCTTTATACATCAACTATTCCGAATAAGCTTTGTGATAAAAGGTATATGTTCAAAATGTGTTCTGGACGCTCTTATCATATGATGTTATCCTTCGGGAATGTGTTCAAAGCATGAGTTGGCTATAAAAATTTTATGACTCAAAGTAGTGTTTCAAGTGAAGGCTATTATGCCAAATTGTGTAAGAAGTCTCAATGTGCATCAGACTCTTAATTGCTCATAGGTGTACTAAAAGTCATGATTAGGGATTCCTTGTTGTCGGTAATCTATATAGACGCTTGAAAGTGAAAGTAGGGAGTTGGGGATATAATGTGTGAAATAGTGAGTTGTGGATATAAAGTGTGAAGTAGTGAGTTGAGGATATAAAGTGTGAAGTAGTTAGTTGGGAATATAAAGTGTGAACACCGTGCCAAGAATGAAAGTTATACTTATGGCCAATAGCACCAACGAAATGAAATGGTGTGTGAAATATTATGAAATGATCTTTTATTCAACTATTCCAAATTGACTCTGAAAATAGAATTACCCAAAAGCTTATGTATTCAAGTCATGTCCAAATGTAGTTGTTCTAACTAATGCTACGCTTGGTAGGTATTTCCAATGTGTTTTAAGCCTTTACATATTTATGAGTTGAAATTGTGTATTTCCCTTTTAGGGAAAGGTACTTCAATAATATTCTCTATGTTAATGTTTATAATGATGAGCCTTGAAAGTAATGAAATGAAAGTATGGAATATGAGATATGGCCATCGTGCCATGAATGAAGAATAATATGTATGGAAAAAGGGATCCAATGAAATAATGATGCTGTAAATTGTTGAAAGTACTAATGAAGTGATAGTATAAACATGAAATGTAGTCGTTTGCCTGGATGAAATTTATGAGGTGTGGTATGTCCCAACGGTTTCAACTATAGTTGTATGCTTTTGAAATAATATATGTAAATGACTTCGATGTCAAGTTATCAAGAATCATGAACTTAGATAATGACCTCAAGATGTCAAGTGAGTGAATAACGAGATGAAAGGGAGATGTCTTATGCTAAATGATGATGAACCTTAAGAAAAGAAATTGGGCTCATGTGCCATTGAAATTGACTTATTGATTCACCATGCATGTGCTAATGTAATGAGCTATGATTCTCCATGATGAGTATGATCATGAAGTGTTCCAATGATCCGGGAACTTACGACCTTAATGTAATGTTAATCATGTCACTTTGAGATTATAAATGGTTATGTGCATAATGATGTGTTATGAACCCTATGGATGGGCTATGAAACGCATATGTGTATAATATGTGAACCTTATGGACGGGCTATGAAATGTATACGTGTATAATATAATATGAATCAACACTATAAACGGTTTATGAAATACACAGGTGTATTGTGTAAGTAAGCACTGTGAACGATCTATGAAACGCGCAGGTGTATTGTGTAAGGCCCCGTTAAAAATTTCCTAATGATTTAAGATATTAAAGTGTGCCAGCAGTATTTAAGGATAACATATTAGAGTATTAAAAGGATACATATGGGATAGGACCACATCATTTTGAAATGAAAATATATGTTTAAGGGGTGTTGGAACATAATAAGGAGTTTTGTGAATGGTAATAATTTGTGTGGAACAAGTTGGATATATTAAGTGTAAAGGATGTCTCAATTCGCACAAGGCCCGATTCAAACCCGATTCAAACGAATAGAAATCCCTCAATATAAAGACCTAGGTTGTGATAAACCTATCAAATTAAATCCCTCTGAGTTTAGTTTCTAACTCTTCAAACCGTTCGTCATTTGGACATTCCTACAAGAAGTTAAGATCAAACTACCAAAGGCTGGCAGAGGAGTGAACTACGGATGAAGCATCCGAGGCCGCATCTTAAAGAAGGGCTGGTAGTGAAGGGATGCCATAGCATCCGGGGCAGCATCCGAAACCCAGATTTCGGGGTTCATTTTCCCCACTTCACTTGGATGAAATTTAGAGCTCTTCCACACTCTCTCAATACCACCAACTCCCCTCTTCTTCAAGGTGAGAAATCCACATTATCTTGGTGTGATATTTTATCATTTCTACACTAGTATTGATGAAATCTACACATAAAATACTTAGATCGTCAAGAAATTGCTTCAAGAACTCAAAGGAGGGTTTTGCAAGATTTCTTCCAAAAGGTAATTCTACACCATTAGACTTACATGTATGGATATAATATGCGAACATGAGTATGAATTAAGTATTAGAACTTATGGCATGGTGATTGGAACTCATAAGTTCCTAATTTAAATATATAACCATTGTAGAGATTGAAAGGGGATTATTTGATGGAATTATGTTTGTTGGGTGTGGATAGATGGTCATGTTTGTGATGTTTGAAGTTATGAATTATTTAAGAATGATGGTGGGATAAATTGATGGTAAATGGTAGTAGTTGGATGAACTAATTATATGGTTAAACGATGTAAAGATTCATGCCTACTGGGTGTTTGATAAAATGCCTAAATGGCCTAAACTATGAAATTTGTTACTAATATTGTTCCCATTGGATGTTGTTATTGTAGATTGAAGTTTTTTAGTATAGTTGATCATTGTCGTATCATTAAGGGGCGAATTTCAGGTATGTTGGATAAACTACTCTCTTAGAATTGAATGTTCCCATTGGAAAATGTTCCCGTAAGTTTCAAGTATGGTTGTCTCAAGTTCCGTATTCTACATTCCGAGATGTTCCCAATAAATTCGATTGTCCTGAATAAGCAAAGTGTCGAGAATTATATATTCAAAACGTGTTACGAAAGTTCCTATCACATTATGTTATCCTTTGGAAATGTGTTCAAGAATGATATGTGTATTAAAATGCTATGTCTTTGAGTCATGTTTCAAATGAACGCTATGATGCCAAATTGTGTGAGAAAATCTCAATATGCTTAAGACTCTTAATTGCTCATATGTGTAACTAAAGTCTTGATTAGAAATGTCTTATTGTTGATAATCTATAAAGATAGTTGGAAGTGAAATAAGTGAATTGGGGATATAAAATGTGGCCAACACGCCAAGAGTAAAAGTTATACTCGTGTCCAATGGTTCCAATGAAATAAGATGATGTGAGAAAGATTATGAAATGAACATTGATTCAACTGTTCCAAACTTGACTTGGAAAATAGAATTGCCTGAAAGCATATGAACTCAAGTCATGCCCATATATGGTTGTTTTAACAAATGCTATGCTTTGTGAGTATTTTCAATGTGTTTTGCGTTCTTACATATTCGTGACAGAAAATTGTGTGTTGCCCTTTTTGGGAAAAAATATTTCAAGAATAAATGGTGTGTTACTTGTTGATTATTTTAACTTGCACATCAATTGCCAATTATTTTACTCCATTTCTCCGAAAGAAATCTATAGTGCTTAAATTGTTCATTTCTAATGAACTTAAAGTTGTGATTTCCGGATTATTATATATGTTGATATTTACGATGATGATACATGAGAGAGAAGAAATGAAAGTGTGGAATATTAAATATGGCCACCGTGCCTTGAATAAAGAATCTTGTGAATGGCCAAAAGAGCCAAGGGAATATTGTTGTTGTTATTGGTTGAAAATGCTAGTGGAGATTCATACAATGTGAAAGATGGTGAGGTAAATACATTTGTACCTATGTTACCTTTGTGTGGAAAAACAATAATAATATTTTTGGGAGTATCGATAGTCACCAAGGAAGGGTAGGTTGAAATAACCTAACCCCGAAACTACACGTGGCGATGTAGGAATGGATTGTGATTATTCCCTTATTTGGGATGATATTGATGTGATAAAATTATTCTCCTTAATTGGGATAAGATGATTGATAGTAAAGGATGATGTCGATCCACACGACATTGTGCTGATATGGCCTAGCCGACCGGGTCGTGATCGGACACCATGCCGCACCCATGGTGGTGATTGTGCTGGAATTTGTAATTGCAATTGTGATTTTGGTTGATGTCTCTAATGAGATGGCCTAGCCGATCGGGTCATGATTGGACTCCGTGCTTAAAGTATGGTGGTATTGGTATTGAGAGTGATTATGGTTGCTGTCTCTAATGAGATGGCCTAGCCGATCGGGTCGTGATCAAACTCCGTGCTAAAAGTACGGTGGTATTGGTATTGTCAACATTAATATTGTGAACATTGGTATTGTGAACAGTGGTATATCAGTGCTAAAGATCTCCCAACCAAAAATAATATTATCATCATATTTTGATTATCACTTCACAGTGTTATCTTAATACTTTTGTAATTATTATGTTTTAACTTGGCATTTGAATATCATTGGTTGTTGATTGTTGTTTCCATGGTTTTCCATTTCTTACATTGATATTCTAATTTGAAAGAGGACAGTTAGCTTTACATACTAGTACTATTCCATATGTACTAACTTCCCTTTTGCCTGGGGCGCTACATCTTTAATGGATGCAGGTGGTTCATTAGCGAGCAACTTTGGTCCTCGTTAGCAGTAACTCTCTATTCAACAAATTTTGGTCAGCCATACTCTATTCCGGGCCTGATGTCATTTGAGTTGTACATTGTATTTTAAGGTATAGCCGTGGCCTTGTTGCCGGCATTTCCATATTACTCATCTGTTGTACTTAGAGGCTCCGTAGACAGGTTGTGGGTGATATTTGATGTGTGGAATTGAACTAGAAATGTAGGTACTTGGCAAACATGTTTTTCATTATATCTATAAACTTGTAATATTTTGGAAATTATAAATGAAACTGCTAATAGAAATGAAATGGGAGTTGTTAATGAAATCTTTTCAGTGTTTGATTAATGAAGTACATCTCATCTTTATTCATGGATGAGTTTGGGTAGAAGTAAATCTAACAGTCTTGCTTGGCCGGGTTCACTCGGTTGAGCGCCGGTCACGCTCCCCGAGTTCGGGGATTGATATATTGTATGGTATATGTGAATCATATGAACGGTCTATGAAACACACAGATGTATTGTGTAAATAAATCCTATGAACGGTCTATGAAACACACAGATGTATTGTGTAAATAAATCCTATGAACGGTCTATGAAACATATAGGTGTATTGTATATGAAATCCTATGAACGATCTATGTATAATATGATATGTGAACACTAAGGACGGTCTATGAAATACATAAGGGTAAGATAAGAGAGGGATGTGGATGGTGTAGTAAGACGCATTGTTAACGCAGACATTATGTGCCATTTTGATTGGCCTTGTTTTAATTACTTTATATTATGTATTCCACGCATAGTTCATATGGCTAAGTTAAATCGACGTAAGCATAACGAGACTTGAAAATGTTAATCTGTGGGATGTTTCATAGTCTTTGATGTACTTCATATGCCTCTTATTGAATTACCATGATTCCATATGTTTTTCTATTTGCCTTACATGTGAGTACTATTCCACATGTACTCACTTCCCTTTTGTCAGGGGAGCTGCATCTTTTAATGGATATAGGTATACTTCTACAGGATGATATGGGTCTTTGATAGGAATCTTCTGCGCAGCAGATTTTGGTGAGCCTACTACAATTCTAGTGGGCATTTGAGTCTAGTTGGTTTTATGTACTTAGGTATCTATTGTCATAGAAGCTTCATGTACACTGTGGGTCATGTACTTTATTTTTGAGTTTCGTCATGTATTTCGGTTGACAATATTTATAGCTATTTATAAAGTTGTGTAACCATCATGCGAAAAATATTTATTGGCCATTGAGCTAAATGTATTCAATATGAAAGTCAATATCTAATTATGTTTTGATAAATCATGCATGAGTTATGATGAGAGGTTGATATAACGTACGCTTGCTCGACTGGGTTCACTCGGTTGAGCGTCGGTCATGCTCCCCATGTTCGGGGTGTGACATTCTCGAAGCAGAGACCTTGAAGTCTCTGGAAAGATAACTGAGCGATCACTGGCATCCGAAATGAATAAATGTACCTGGATCTACACAATAATGTGCAGAAGTGTAGTATGAGTACACCACAATGGTACCCAGTAAGTATCAAGCCTAACCTTGGTACAGTAGTGACGAGTCCAGGTCAAGACACCTACTAGGATAAGAAACAAAATTGAACAAAGAATTGTACAGCCTAATAATGAAAACGAGGAAATAATGACAATAGAGCAATACAATAAGGTAAGCTAACAACAAAATTTAAGGAAATAAAGACAACAAGAAATGAACAAATGATGAGAACAACAAGTAATCAAATACCTTGTAGGCTACCAGCTCAGCGGAAGGTGTTGGTGCACTCCACTTGCTCCGGAGTTGCCTATTTTGGTAAGTATGATTTGTACATGTATTGATTGGTATGGCGGGGCCCTGTCCCAACCTTTATGATATTTATTTACTATTAGAGGCTTGTAGAAAGATGTCATGCGTAAGGATACTTATATGACCTTGTCGGCCTATGTGTTTAGTGTACAAATGATCTTGTCGGCCTTATAGGCCCGTATGTCCCACGTATAAGATTCTATATCATGTTTGGTCGTCTTATGTCTAGTATTCCCTTATGTTTTATTCTAGTTATCTCATGACGGCCCTTCTTGCCCATTTACCCATGATGGTGAGATAAGAAAGATACGATATGTTAATACTCGATTGAGTAAGGCACAGGGTGCCCATCGTGGCCATCCGATTTGTGCCGTGACAAATTTGGTATTGTCACGACCCAAACCGATGGGCCGCGATGGGCACCCGGTATCTTACTCAACCGAGTACCAACGTAATGCATCTTTCTTATTACATCATCATATACACGTGACATACGGGCCTAATAGGCCAACATCATCATTTATAAACTCAAAACATAGGCCGACAAGGCCGTACTATCTTTCATGTACACGACATATGTCTACAAGCCTCTAAGAGTACATAATTGTCATAAAGGTCGGGACAAAGCCCTCCATACCGAACCATACACATCTAAATCATACTGACCAAACAAGCAACTCCGGAGCAAATGAAGTGCACTAATATCTTCTGCTGAGCTGATCGCCTACTTGGAGGTACTCTCGACCTATCTATCGAGACATGCGGGCATGAAACGCAGTGTCTCTAGGCAAAAGGGACGTCAGTACAAATAATGTATCGTGTATGTAAGGAATGCAAATCAGTAAATATTAGACATGAGAGAAACATGGAGTAAAAGACTCGACATGTACGTCTGCATAGCTTTGTGAATTATTTTATTTTTATAATGTCATGCATATACGTATAAATGTCACACCACGCATAGGTATATGTGTTAATAATATCATCAAGCCTCTAAGGGCATCCCATCATATCATTTCAGCCACTGTGGGCAAATCATCAACGTATACCAGCTGATCAGGTGGTGGTGCGTATATAACGCCGTAACGCTTTTCCATATCCTATATACATATATTTACATATATATACGCGTATATAACGCCATCTGGTCATGGGTCAATGTACATGTATAAATGCATGAACAACAACAACAACAACCCAGTAGAATCCCATTAATGGGGTCTGGGGAGGGTAGTATGTACGCAGACCTTACCCCTACCCCGAAGGAGTAGAGAGGCTGTTTCCGAAAGACCCTCGGCTTAAAAAAAAAAAAAGCAATACCATGGAATTCATAATAAAGATGCAAAGCAAAGGGAGAGGGTAGATAAAGGGAAGGGAGGGGAGGGGAGACAATATTAGTACCGCCACAACAATCATAAGAAAGATAAGAGCACAGTAAAATTCAGAGGAAGGATGCAAAGCAAAGCGATAACTAGTAAATAGGACACACACTAAAAGCGAAATAGTAAGTCACAGTATTGACACTAGCTATCTTAGACAAAACCCCTAAATCATGAAATGCATAAGAAATACGTTAATAAGATTTTCTCGAAATGTCATAAAAATAATATGTCTGTCGGATAAATTTTATCAAATACATATTTTTATGAGACCCATGAACAGAAGATATAATAATAATTCATGTGAGGAATCAAGAATATAGACACCACTAATATTTCTATAAATAGAGTCATTTATGGAAGTTGTGCATTTGCTTATTTCGTTCGTGTCGTATAGATCATGCCAAAAGAAAGAAGGGATAGCCTTAACATACCTGATCTGATTCTCTTGATAATCCCTCTAACATACATTAATTGCGACAACATGTAACGGCGGATCAAAGTAGTGGAAAATCCGCACGATATTCTTGAGAACGATTTCACCGCATTTCTTTAGAATCGCAATTCTCGCGTTGCTAAGTAGTCTTGTATGAATTTTAAAGCAAACCATGTTTCTAACATTTGTATGAGTTTGATGGAACATTTCATCCATTATTTAGTAAGTGTGACCATCTCCATTCCATTTTGTGTCTTAAAGTGGTCTTTTGTATTAGTGGGAGTGGGCCCCACACTTGTGATGACTAGCCACCAAACGCCCCTAACACATGCCACCTAGTCTTGTGATTTAAGACTCATCATCAAGGTCTCCTAGGGCTTCCACGTTTTGGGGGTTCAACTTTATCCAAAATCATGATTAATTATCAACTAATTAATTTATTTACTTGTTAATCTCCCATTAACCAATAATTAACGAATTACAAATATAATTAAGAATTATCTCAAATTACTTAAAATACTACCCACTTTTAACATACCTTATACATCTTACTATCATGGTCATGTGGTACCTTGTATGGTATTAGTCCATAAATACCGGATATTTTAGCTCGGGTCGTACTTTATCCAAAATGTCAAACTTTGATGAAATTTATTTTCTCCGATTTGCTTACCCTCTCACCTTCACAAATTTACTCGTCACTTGTTTGAAATAGCATAATGCTTAAAATTTCAAAATAATCTCATTCCCGAACTTACGTCGATTAACTTACGATGAAATTTTAAAGTACGAAAATGCGGGATGTAATATCTCATTTTCGAGCTTTCAACAATTTATTTATTGCGTACTTTCACATATGAAAATATGGGGTGTAACATCATTCCCCCCTTTGGAACATTCGTCCTCGAATGTTGACTGACGCACTTATCATTCTCATAACCCATAGCTCTTGCGAATACTTTAGTACTCCTCTTGCCATCTAGGCAACTGTTCTGTGAATGAATCCCAAAGGCCAGGGCATTCCCCCTTTTAGGCCTCTTTCTCTCACCCCGACTCGTGGTCAGAATCCTTCCAATCTTGTAACTGTTGCTACCTTTTATCATGCAGCCTGTACGAGTCTAACTTTGTAAGTGCGCCTATGCGACTCTTCTCTCCCTTTTTCCTCCAGCTTTTAGCCAATCTCTAGGCCTCACTTTGTAAACATATACAGAGCTTAATAAGATGTCCCTCTGGGCATGTATAGGCATATTAAAGTTCTTCGCTCCGTACTTTGTCAAACTTACGAATATTGTTATATCTTATTTCATAGACCCTATTATCCATTCGTATGACTTTACTTCATCTAGGTAGGTCATAATATACCATAACTCTTACTTCAATTTATTTGTTACTGAGGTCAGCTACCGAACTCCAGGTTACTTTCATTGCTTATACCATATGTATAAATCTAAGTCCTTTAATGCTTCCTCAATACTGTTCATCTTAAGAATGACGGCCTAATCTCATCTCATACTTTGTGACTTTTGTCCATCCAATGTTGATACACCTCAATATTGATCTACAATATGCCACTCATAACTTGAAACTTCTTACGTAGTACCTTGCCACTAGGGCTTACGTTACATCGGGGAATATTTGAAATGATTTTCCTGATCGACTTTGCGGCGATACTGTACTTCAATAACCGTATTTTATAGCATCCCAATGTGACTCACTTATGTGGGTATTTTAACCCCGTACAATTCATGAAATCATTACTCAATCGAAGGTCCAAACGCCATCCTTCTTTTATCACAAGAATACCCTCATTTTACTACCAGGGCAACATTCCATCTCTTTTTAATGCTATTAGTCTTCGACTTCTTTGGGTTCATTCAGGCTATACTGATCTTTCTATAACTTAGAGAAACCATCAGCTCTCTTGTTTTCATGGGCTTAATCCTAAGGACTTATCCATTCTCATCACCTTCACTCGCCTTTTCTTATTCTTACTCCTGTCTTCCTAAAACCATGTCGTTTACCATACATTAGCTAGTGACCTACACATATGTAGTTATACTACTCACAACCTTCTTTCAACTTGCTTGCACCAGAGATTTCCTTGTGTTATTTTGGAATATCAAGCGAGACATCACATCGTCTCTAACTCTTCTTTACTCTCTTGACATGGCCTCTCGATACCTAGAAACAATAGGCTGGAAGATATGCCACCAATGACGTCTCTATCATTCCTGGATATTGAATCCTAGCGCTTCTAGCCTTCTATCCGAAGTATGGACTATTCACGATCTTATGCATTTGAGTATCTCGTACGTTGTTCACCTTTACCTTACTTACCTTAAAATCTCGCATCACATCTTCTATCTCTTTCATGACCTCCCTTCCACATAAGTATAATTCACATCTGCCACTTGAAGCTCTATTATAATACTTGCACCTCTGGTGCATACACACTCTGGTGGGAGCTTTATACTGACTTCTTATGAGGCTAGTACTCTTCCAACTGACATTATTTTAGACCATTATAAAATATGGCTATTGTACTATCTCTCTTGTACCTCTGATATTAAGAGCGATCCTGCAATGTTCTCAATCACACTTTCTATAATTTTCTGGGTCCAATAATCAGACTCCTGATTTACTTCATTGTTGTAACACTTTAGTTTCCTCTTCCTTTTGATCAGCCTTTATGTAGGCTTAAGCTATCTTCTGATCTGTGGCTCACGGTATTAGTTATTACTTTAGCCTTTCATGGGCGCTATGGAATATCCATGATACAATCTTCTGATAATTTAATCCTTTGCCTATACCCTAGGCTCAATTCTTTCTTTTAACTTATACCAGAGTCTTCTACGGCTATATGAATGTCAACATATATGGTGCATGGATATCACTCTGAAGTCTTAAGTGCATAATCCCATTTGTTCCCTCTGAGCTTTCTTTAAACGTAAGCTATTACTTTTTCTGGTCTTTCTGCCCCTCTATTGTGTGTATACTTAGCTTATCTTAGTCCCCACGCATGCCGGCATTTGTGCAACTAACATGGTCTCGCTTATTACTTTTGATTTTTCTTCCCGTTCCTTAGCCATGGTAGGTGCCACTTTCTTATGGAGTACATGCAATGTTGTTACAAGACCATTTCTTCTTTTGGTCACTGTGCTTAGGTTCAAGCCTTCTTCCTTATTTCCTCAGCTAGTCTTTCATTGTAGTACTTAAGGAGGACCCTTTGACTCTTGCAAATCTGTAGGCTTATTACATTGTATACTCGACGGACCTTTTGATGTCCTTCCTTGCCCATAGTTATCCGTAGTTACTTACTTCCACGCCCTTATGCTTGTAGGGTTGTTCTGAACTGATATTCTGACTGTCTTCCCAATGGGACTCTCTTTTATTTCTGTAACACTCATACGGTACCTTTACTACCCCGACTCCTATCTGAATATTTCTCAAGTATCACAATGTCATACTGCGAGATTGAAGTCCTCACGTTGGGGTTCACTATGTTCATCTTGCACAATTTGTTGATTTGTTTGTGTCCTCTTGTTTAGCCATAACTAGGATCTTCCCGGATCAACTATAAACTACTCGTTGGCCCATTCTCATATCAATATTCTGCGTAATCTTTCTTGGGTTATTTCCTTTGCATTAACTTACGTCTCGCACTTGTTCCTTATTTATCAATAACATCTCGGGCAGAAACCCTTACTTCCTCTCCTTGATGTCGTTCTTGTGTAATTTTCTGGAATCGTAGCATATTTGTAGGATTGGGTAAGTGCAAGTTCACTCCTTTTTCATTTTCATCGCATTCTTCCTTTACCATTCCATAATTACTAGAACCACTTAATTTTGACTTAATTCCACATCACTCCATATTCGCCCCTTTAGAGGGGCACTAAGATTTAGTGCTACGATGATCTACGTATAGATGTTTTACCCTCTCATCTTTGGAATCTTTTCACATCATCGATGATCCTTACTCACCTCGCGGTAATCCTTCTGTACCAAGGATAACGAAATTCCTTACTCGCGAGGGTAACACTTAGTATAACTAGAAATACAGTCCCTTAAGCTTAACTTTTCTCACCTTGCTTGCTTTAGGGAAGTGTCTTCCTGAATGACCTTTAAAGGGTATTCTTCTGTCCTCCATTCTATTATCGTCGAGACGCAATCTCTGAAATTCTCATGATGCCGACTATTACTCAATCCCTAGTTCATGTTTAGTTTACCTTGTTCATCAGTCCATACTGATTTCTATTACTCTGGGGTCTAACTTTTCCTTCTGGTAGTCGCGTTGGAGTCATAAACTTATTTCTCGAAATGAGGATATGACTTTATGGCTTATACTCTTTTGTTGTCTCAAGACATGTCACCTCTCATCTTTTCCTTCACTTGACTATAGACTCTGTAATGCTGTCATATTTTGATCTACCGTTGTCATCCATGTATCATTTCTTACTCATAATGCTTTATTAACTCTTTTATTATTTCCCGCTAACATTTATGTCTATCACTTTATTACGAAAACTCGAACAAGACATTCTTTTGCTCTTAGCTCCCCTTTGTTCCATCCAGTGGCTCTTTGGGTTGCTTAACGTTCTCGTTCTACTAGGGACGCGAGCTACACTAAGATAATATTTATCCCTTCCAGGCTTTTAGCGCCTATCTTCTGAATTTTTGATCATGCTAGTATTCACATCTAATTGTAATATTCTATAATGCAGCATCTGAGTGTCTCACAAGGAGATCTTATTATCCACTTTGTAATATCCTTCGGAAATGCCAACTAACACAAACAATCCATTTACCATTTTGGGTTACTCTAACCTCAGCCTGATCCTGATATCCCGTCCTTTTCTTAAACAACACATGTTAGCCCACAATAGGGTATAACTGAGATGGGTGTGGCAGATTATACATACCTCTATTATTGTTTAAGGTAACTTAAAAGGCTTATATTCCTCTTCCTGAATTGTAAATACTAATAATCTTTATTAACTGGGCGCCTCGTACCCTTCTTCGTCTTGCTTCTTTTACTTGTTGAAACTTATATCTATCTTCTGAATCTCTCATTGCCTTTCACCATAGGGGTGGATAGATATTCATGCCTTAAGGCTCCTTATTAAAAGGCTTACACGTCTTAGTACACACACGATCTGCTGAAGACCTTACATTTATCCATCATATGCATCATGCAAAATCGAGCACCTCTGACTCAACTCTTTCACAGCCACATGCTATCTCCTACCAACCATCTTTCTAGATGTAGGCATCGCCGTATTATATATAAGATATAATTTAATAAATTGAGTTCCTACAACTGAGCTCTACCAAACAATCTAGAGTAAGAAGAAAGAGTGACAGTCCTAAATGCCATGTAGCCTCCTGCTTATAAGTATGGTGCACAACACACCCATAAACAAGACTCTACTAGACAAGGCTTGTAGACTCCTAGGATAGAACTACTCTAATACCACTTTTGTAACGACCCAAACCGATGGGCCACGACGGGCACCCGGTACCTTACTCAACCGAGTACCAACGTAACGTATCTTTCTTATTACATCATCATATACACGTGACATACGGGCCTAATAAGACAACATCATCATTTATAAACTCAAAACATAGGCCGACAAGGTCGTACTATCTTTCATGTACATGACATATGTCTACAAGCCTCTAAGAGTACATAATTATCATAAAGGTCGGCACAGAGCCCCACCATACCAAACTATACACATCTAAATCATACTGACAAAACAAGCAACTCCTGAGAAAATGGAGTACACTAATATCTTCTGTTAAGCTGATCGCCTACTTGGAGGACTCTCGACCTGTCTATCGAGACATGCGAGCATGAAACGCAGCATCTCTAGGCAAAAGAGACGTTAGTACAAATAATGTATCGTGTATGTAAGGAATGAAAATCAGTAAATAATAGACATGAGAGAAATATGGAGTAAAAGACTCGACATGTACGTCTGCATAACTTTGTGAATCATTTTATTTTTATAATGTCATGCATATGCGTATAAATGTCATATCATTCATAGGTATATGTGTTCATAACATCATCAAGCCTCTGAGGACATCCCCATTATATCATTTTAGCCACTATGGGCAAATCATCAACGTATACCAGCTGATCAGGTGGTGGTGCGTATATAGCGCCGTAACTCTTTTCCATATCCCATATACATATATTTACATATATATACGCGTATATAATGCCATCTAGTCATGGGTCAATGTACATGTATAAATGCATAAGAAATATGTTAATAAGATTTTCTCGGAATGTCATAAAAATAATATGCCTGACGAATAAATTGTATCAAATACATATTTTATGAGACCCATGAACAAAAGATATAATAATAATGCACGTGGGGAATCAGGAATATAGACACCCCTAATATTTCTATGAATAGAGTCATTTATGGAAGTTGTGCATTTTCTCATTTCGTTCGTGTCGTATAGATCATGCCAAAAGAAAGAAGGGACAGCCTTAACATACCTGAGTCGATTCTCATGACAATCCCTATAACATACATTAATTGCAACAACATGTAACGGCGGATCGAAGTAGTGGAAAATTCGCATGATATTCTTGAGAAAGATTGCACCGCATTCCTTTAGAATCGCAATTCTCGCGTTTCTAAGTAGTCTTGTATGAATTTTGAAGCAAACCACGTTGCTAACATTTGTATGAGTTTGCTAGAACATTTCATCCGTTATTTAGTAAGTGTGACCATCTCCATTCCATTTTGTGTCTTAAAGAGGTCTTTTGTATTAGTGGGAGTGGGCCCCACACTTGTGACGACTTGCCACCAAACTCCCCTAACACATGCCACCTAGTTTTGTGATTTAAGACTCATCATCAAGGTCTCCTAGGGCTGCCACGTTTTGGGGGTTCAACTTTATCCAAAATCATGATTAATTATCCACTAATCACTTGATTAACTTGTTAATCTCCCATTAACCAATAATTAACCAATTATTCACATAATTAAGAACTGTCTCAAATTACTTAAAATACTACCCACGTTTAACATACCTTGTACACCTTACTATCATGATCATGTGATACCTTGTATGGTATTAGTCCATAAATACCTAGTATTTTAGCTCAGGTCATACTTCATCCAAAATGTCAAACTTCAACAAATTTCATTTTCTCCGATTTGCTTACCCTCTCAGATTCACGAATTTACTCGTCACTTATTTGAAATAGCATAATGCTTAAAATTTCAAAATAATCCCATTCCCGAACTTATGTCGATTAACTTACGACGAAATTTTAACGTACGAAAATGCGGGATGTAATATCTCATTTCCGAGCTTTCAACAATTTATTTATGGTGTACTTTTATATATAAAAATATGGGGTGTAACAGGTATCATAGCAGTTCTGTCCTAGGTAGTCTACAAGCCGTGAGTAGACTCTTCTTTATGGGTATATTGTGTGCCACACTTACAAGCAGGAGGCTACAAGGAATTTAGGATTGTCACCCTTTTGTCTTACTCTAGATCGTGTGGTAGAGCTCAGTTGTAAAAATTCAGACTGCTAAATTCGACTTTATTCATAATACAATGATACCTACACCCAGAAAGAAAGTTGGTAAGAGATTGAATGTTGTTGTGGAAGAGTTGAGCCAGAGGAACTCGATTTTGCATCATGCTTATGATGAGTAAATGTAAAGTATTCAGCAGATCATGTATGTACTAAGACGTGTAAGCTTCTTGATAAGGATCCCTAAGGCATGAATATCAATTCACCCATAATGGAAAAGGCAACGAGAGAATAAGAAGGTAGATATAAGTTTCAACAAATAAAAGAAGAAAGGCAAAGAAGGGTATGATGTACCCAGTTAATGAAGATTATTAGTATTTACAATTGAGACAGAGAAATATAAGCATTTTCAGTTACCTTCAATAGTAACATAGATACATAAAGATGGCCACACCCATCTCAGTTATGCTCTATGGGAGCTAACAGATATAGTTTAAGAGAAAAAGTGGATATCAGGATCCAGCTAGGGTTAAAGTAACCCAAAATGGTGGTGGATTGTTATCATTATATAACATTTCCGAAGGATACTGCAAATATGGTAATAGTTCTCCTTGTGAGATACCTAGATGGTGCACTCTAGATTAGTACAGTCGGATATGAATACTAGAATGTTGAGAAGATAGGCACTGGAATCCTAGAAGGGATGAATATTTACCTTAGTATGACTCTTGTTCCTAGTAAGGAGAGATTGTTAGGCTATCCGAAGAGAAAGTGAGATGGTGCAAGGGGAGCTAAAAGCGAAAGAATGTTTTGTTGAAGTTATAAGAATAAAGTGATAGACAGAAATATTAATGGGAGAATATGAAGGCATTATGAGTAGGATGTGACAAATGGGTGATAACAATAAATCAAAATATGACATGATAGAGTCTATAGTTAAGTGAAGAAAAAGACAAGAGGTGACATGCCTTGACACAATAAAATTGTATAAGCCATAAAGTCATACCCGCACTTCGAGAAATGAGTTGGTGACTCGAACGTGATTTCCGAAAGGAAAGGTTGGACACCCTGAGTAATAGAAACTAGTACGGGCTAGTGAACAAGATAAACTGAATATGAATTAGGGACCAAATGATTTGATAATAGTCGGCATCGTGAGAATTTTAGAGATCACATTCAAGCAATAATAGAATGGACAACAGAAGAATAACCTTCAAAGGTCATTCAAGAAGACATTTCCCTAAAGCAAGCACTATGAGAAGAGTTAAGCTTAAGGGACTAAGTGTGCCAGTTACACTAGGTGTCACCCTTATGCTTAAGAAATTCAGTTATCCTTGGTACAGAAGGGTTACCACAAGGCGAGTAAGAATCAGTAAAGATGTGAAAAGACGCCAAAGATGAAGAGATGGGGGAAGATGATGTGATGTGGTATTAAGTCAGAGTTAAGTGGTTCAGGTAATTGTCGAATGGTAAAGGAAGAAAGTGGTAATCATGTGAAAGGGATGAGGTTGCATTTATTCATACCCTACAGATATGTTACGACTCCGGAACTGTCACGACCCAAAATTCTAAAATGTCGTGATGGCGCCTATCACGATACTAGGAAAGCCGATAATCTCAATAAATCACATTTTCTTTTAAGTTTGAAAATATAATATTTAAACACAATCAAAAAATCTCACAAATACCGACACAAACACTCCCAAAACCCGGTGTCACTGAGTACATGAGAATCTAATATGAATACAAGTTTGGAAAATATGGTCCATAACAGTCTGAGACCAAATACAGTAAATAAGGAGACAGGGAAGGAGATGCAAGGTCTGCGAAATACGACAGCTAACTCAGAATCTCCGAAAGATTAATTGTGCGAAAGAATCAACACCTGCTATGTCCGGGAACACCTGGATCTGCACACGAAGTGCAGGGTGTAGTATGAGTACAACCAACTCAGCAAGTAACAATAATAAATAAGGAACTGAAGATAGTGACGAGCTACACAGTTCTAGTTCATTTTCAATAATTCCAATGGAGAGTAGACATGCTTTCAATTCCAGCAGTTTAAGTCAAATCAGTTTTATACAGTTCAAGTTCATGTAATCCAGATATAAAATCTTTTAGAGAATTTCACAATAATGGCAGGTAGCAACTAAGTGCAACAACAAATGAAAATAAAGTACAACTTCTCAGGGCAACATTTACTCAACTCGTCACAACAGCACAACCACTCGTCTCTCAGCCTTCAGCACTCACACTCAATGGGTACCCGCGCTCACTAGGGGTGTACAGTCTCCGAAGGGGCTCCTGCAACCCAAGCGCTACAATCTGCACGGACAACTCACGTGCCGCATGGAGAACTCACGTGCCATAGTATAAATATCTGGATCCGCACGGACAACTCACGTGCTGCACGGACAACTCACATGCTGCACGGACAACTCACGTGCCGCATGGAGAACTCACGTGCCATAGTATAAATATCTGGATCCGCACGGACAACTCACGTGCTGCACGGACAACTCACATGCTGCACGGACAACTCACGTGCCGCATGGAGAACTCACGTGCCATAGTATAAATATCTGGATCCGCACGGACAACTCACGTGCTGCACGGACAACTCACATGCTGCACGGACAACTCACGTGCCGCATGGAGAACTCACGTGCCATAGTATAAATATCTGGATCCGCACGGACAACTCACGTGCTGCACGGACAACTCACATGCTGCACGGACAACTCACGTGCTATAGTATAATATAAGGATCCGCATGGACAACTCACGTGCTATAGTTAAGTATCTCACAATAAGGCCCTCGGCCTTACTTAGTCATAAATCTCTTCAGTCTCTCGGCTTCTGAAAAGTCATGATACTCAGCCCAAATAACAATAAGATGATGCATCAATAATGAACAATAGAGACTGAGATAAAATAAATAAGTAAACTTTGACTAAGTACAAAATAACAATTTAGCAGAAAATTCAACATGTACAAGACCTATGTGGTCTTTACAGAACCAACACATAGCCTAAGTATGCTTCACTGTCAATTGTTTATAGCACAAAAAGGCACATAGCTAACGACAAGCTTATTCAACTTTCCAGTTTCACGAAATGGACCAAGTCCCAAGTCACACGGTGCATGCCCACACGCCCGTCACCTAGCATGTGTGTCACATCCAAAATACTAACATAATACAATAATCTGGGGTTTCATACCCTCACGACCAGATTTAAAACCGTTACTTACCTCAAACCGTGAAATTCTTATTCCGCTAAGCCTTTGCCTCGTTAATTGGCCTCCAAACGCCTCGAATCTAGCAACAAATAATTCAATTCAGTCAGTAAAATTTATTGGAATTGATTTCAAAAGACAATGCTAATTTTCCATAAAAATCCAAAATTTAACTCAAAAATCGCCCATGGGGCCCACATCTCCGAATTTGACGAAACTCACAAAATCCGACATCCCTTTCAATTACGAGTCCACCCATACCAATTTTATCAAATGCCGATAACAACTCGACCTCCAAATCTAAAATTTTCATTCTTTAAAAGTTTTGCAAAAATCTTGATTTCTTCCATTTAAATCCGAAATAAATGATGAATATAAAAATGGATTTATGAAATATAATCAGTTTTGGATATAGGACACTTACCCAAGTTGAATTCACGAAAACTTCCTTTGGAATCGCCCAAATCCGAGACTCAAAACTCAAAAATGAGTAAAAATAGCTAACTCCCGTTTTTAAGCATTCTGCCCAGGCAAGTCGCATGTGTGAAATGCGACTTTGCCTGATTTTCGGGCAAATATAAATTGCTACCAGCATTCATTCAGTCGACCATAACTTTATGTACAAATGTCCAAATAACAAATGGCTTACCTTTCTGGAAACTAGAATCAAAGGGCTACAACTTTCATGTTTTGAAAATATTCCGATTCCTTATAGATTTCGAGATATACGCTTCCAAAGTCAGCTCTGCGATTGCACCAGTTGTTGTCCAAAAACAGCTTCTGCAGCAGAAAAATTCCAGCAGCTCCTTTTGTCCGAAATCCATTCCGTTAACCTTCCGAAATCCACCCGAGGCCATCGGGACCTTAACCAAATATACCAAGATGTACCAAATCACAATATAAACTTAGTTGAGGCTTCAAACCATGCCAAACAACGCCAAAATTATGAATCGCGTATTGAATCGAATTATGAGTTTTCAAATCGTCCAACTTCTATATTTTGCGCAGAAACGTATCAAATCAATTCCGATTGACCTCTAATTGTGCAACCAAGTCATAAATGACATACAGATTTATGAAAATGTTTAGAACTGAATTCCGACTCAAGCCTAATTCAAAAAGTCAACTCTCCGGTCAAACTTTCCAAAAACTCAACTTTCGCCATTCCAAGCCTAATTCCTCTACCGACCTCCAAATAATTTTTCGAACATGCTCCTAAGTCTAAAATCACCATCCGGAGCTATTGGAATAGTCAAAACTCTATTCCGGGGTCGTTTACACATAAGTCGACATCCGGTCACTATTTTAACCTAAGCTTTAAAGCCTTGGATTTCATTCTTCCAAACTAACTCCAAAATACCTGAAAACCACAACCGACAATTCACACAAGTCATAATATATAGTATGAAGGTATTCAAGACTTCAAATAGTAGAAAGGAGCATAAATGCCCAAAACGACCGGTCGAGTCGTTACATTCTCCCCCACTTAAACATACGTTCTCCCTCGAACGTGCCAAGAATTGTTTCCAAGCCATCAAATCACTATTCCATCTCACCGCGCATATACCCGGGGGTGATCATCACGTCACCCTATTCTATATAGGTCTGACCACACAACATAACAAAACAAATCATTAATTTAACCTTAGCCCAAAACCATGGAGCCAAATTTCTAACATCCAGAATTCTTTTCAAGACGCATATCTCACATCTACACACTGTATAAGCCTGAACAAGTTGTATCCAGCCATAACCACAATCCCAGATATAATTGCATAACATACTACACAACTCGCATACTCGTAACACCATTTCTAATCACAGTAACTACTCAAAACCAACCAAGTACTAGTATAAAATCCCGCATTCAACAGAATCTCATTCCAAAACCTTTGTACACTGCCAATGATGAAAGAAACAATCAAAAACTCATAATCACTCATCAGATCAACTAGCCATGAAGCTCTCTCTCCCCAACCAGAACCATAATCCTCTCCAATATACCATAATCAAGCCAATGACCTTATATTATTAAATGAAACTATCTCACAGACACGCAACATCAATATAACTCCAGCCACCACTGCGCAATCCGTGTACCCAAATATGGGAGATGTCTCAAGGAAGAGAACCATATTGCAAGTTCAATAAGCACCACCACAACCACAATGTTACAACCAACTCCTCATATTTCGTGAAGAGGATAATCGTAGGCGCGTGTGCAAAATTGAAGAGGAAGGAAATTAATGAATCAGATAAATTATCATAGAAATAAAATTCCCACACACGGCACAGACAACTCACGTGCCAATAATATGAATCGCCCGGCATGGTCACAGGCCTCCAGCCCCAGAATATCATATAGGAGCAATTAAACAAGTACACTTGTATATGATAAAGAAATAAGATTCTCATGCTCTTGGACTGGTATTAATGGCACGCCATATTGTAAGCATGTGCAAAGTCTGCTATCACACTTCAAATCGGCAATTTTTAACGTAGAATTAGTAACTACCCCGTTTATTTAGGGAATCATCTTCTTTGTAACCTTAAGTATAGCTCAGATAATTCTCAACAAAGGTACGAATATGGGAAACGTTATAACTTTACGCTTAATAGTCAACTCTAGGCATATTATAGCCTAAGCATTCTTCCGAGTATGAATACTTGCTCTAATTCCCGCACATTGGCTCAAACCTCACATATATGCGCACTCATAGCGCATAGATATCACAAATATTTAACGCAACTAGTCTCTCCACTGAGTTTTAAATAAAATAGTCACTTCAAATAGGTCGCAACCCCGAAACAATATACTTCTTAGAACTCCCAGTCTCCAAATTCATCGAACACACGAATCACCGTAACTGATCCCAACTCCAGCACTAAAATAACTAACACATCTTCCATTCACGATAATCCCATGAGTAATACTTTCATAATTATTCCGTGCCACATAGTAATAATTTGAATATCAGCAGTCTATCAACCAGGTGAGTACTGCAATACCGATGAACATCCGTAAGTCAAAACACAATGCGCCTTCTGAAATGCGCACCCTTCTCAAGAATTACCGAGAAGTTATAACATTCATCGAAATATCTGAAACTGACCATGCTATCCAACATTCTTTACCTTGTACATTCATCAAAATATCTGAAACTGACCATGCTATTTAACATTCTTTATCTGAGACTGAAATGTCACCTTGTTCATGTAAATCCTAATCCTGCACAACATACCACATCTATTATGCCATCATGTGACAAGCACAAGAATCCCATTATCAACTCTGAGTCACCAACAAATTACATACCCGGTTAGTTAGAAACCTTCCTCTTGCTTCCTTCCAGGAGGGAATCACAATACACAACACGTTTCCCACACCAGTAGAAAATATCCGGTTCAAACCATGGTAGAAACAATCAAGAACACTTTGAAATCCATCTACACATAACCAAGCAATTAGAACTAAATTCCTCTAATTCGACCAAACCACGTAGGTCACCAAAACCCAAGAATATTTCCACCAAAACATTTGTAGAATCTCACCACATCATAATTACCCCTATAAATATCACAACCGAAACACCCACTCTGAAAAATACCTTATTTGAGTCTAAGGCTGAAAAATACCTTATGTGAGACCTATGTAACCTAGGGCTCTGATACCAACTTGTCATGACTCAAAATTCTAACCTGTCTTAATGGCGCCTATCTCGATACTAGCAAGCTGACAATCTCAATAAACCACAATTTCTTTCAAGTTTGAAAATATAATATTTAAACACAATCCACAAATCTCGCAAATACCGATAGAAACACTCCCAAAACCTGGTGTCACAGAGTACATGAGCATCTAATATGAATACAAGTTTGAAAAATGCGATCCATAATAGTCTGAGACCAAATACAATGAACAAGGAGATAGGGAAGTAGAGGCAAGGTCTGCAAAACACGGAAGCTACCTCAGAATCTCCGAAAAATTAACTGTGCGAAAGAATCAACACCTGCTATGTTCGGGAACATCTGGATCTGCACACGAAGTGCAGGGTGTAGTATGAGTACAACCAACTCAGCAAGTAACAATAATAAATAAGGAACTGAAGATAGTGACGAGCTACACAGTTATAGTTCATTTTCAGTAATTCCAGCGGAGAGTAGACATACTTTCAATTCCAGCAGTTTAAGTCAAATCAGTTTTATACAGTTCAAGTTCATGTAATCTTGATATAAAATCTTTTAGAGAATTTCACAACAATGACAGATAGCAACTAAGTTCAACAACAAATGAAAACCAAGTACACCCTCTTAGGGCAACAGTTACTCAACTCGTCAGAACAGCTCAACAACTCGGCTCTCAGCCCTCAGCACTCACACTCAATGTGTACCCGCGCTCACTGAAGGTGTACAGACTCCAGAGGGGCTCCTACAGTCCAAGCACTATAATCTGCACGGACAACTCACGTGCTGCACGGCCAACTCACGTGCTGCACGGACAACTCACGTGCTATAGTATAATATAAGGATCTGCACGGATAACTCACGTGTTGCACAGAATCACGTGCTATAGTATAATATCTCACAATCAGGCCCTCGGCCTCACTCAGTCATAAATCCCTCCAGTCTCTCGAGCTCTCAATAGTCATGATACTCAGTCCAAATAACAATAATATGATGCATCAATAATGAACAATAGAGAGTGAGATAAAATAAATAAGTAAACTGTGACTGAGTACAAAACAACAATTTAGCAGATAATTCAACATGTACACGACCTCTGTAGTCTTTACAGCACCAACACATAGACTAAGCATGCTTCACTGTCAAATTGATATAGCACAGAAAGGGCACATAGCTAACGACAAGCTTATTCAACTTTCCAGTTTCACGGAATGGACCAAGTCCCAATTCCCATGGTGCACGCCCATACGCTCGTCACCTAGCATGTGCGTCACCTATAAAATACTCACATAATACAATAATTTGGGGTTTCATAACCTCGAGACCAGATTTAAAACTGTTACTTACGTCAAACCGTGAAAGTTTTATTCCGCTAAGCCTTTGCCTCGTGAATTGGCCTCCAAATGCCTCGAATCTAGTCACAAATAATTCAATTCAGTCAATAAAATTTATTGAAATTAATTTCATAAGAAAATGCAAATTTCCATATAAATTTGAAATTTAACTCAAAAATCGTCTGTGGGGCCCATGCCTTGGAATCTGACGAAACTCAAAAAATCCGACAACCCATTCAATTACGAGTCCACCCATACTAATTTTATCATATTTCGATAATAACACTACCTCCAAATATAAAATTTTCGTTCTTGAAAAGTTTTGCAAAAATCTTGATTTCTTCCATTTAAATCCGAAATAAATGATGAATATAGCCATGGATTTATGAAATATAATCAGTTTTGGATATAGGACACTTACCCAAGTTGAAGTCGCAAAAAATCCCTTAGGAATCGCCCAAATCCGAGACTCCAAACTCAAAAATGAGTAAAAATGGCTAACTCCCGTTTTTAAGTATTCTGCCCACGCAAGTCGCATGTGTGAAATGCGACTCTGCCTGATTTTTGGCAAATATAAACTGCTACTAGCCTTCATTCAGTCGACCATAACTTTCTGTACAAACGTCCAAATTATGAATAGTTTAACTTTCTAGAAACTATATTCCAAGGGCTACAACTTTCATGTTTTGATAATTTTCCTATTCCTTATAGATTTCGAGATATAAGCTTCCGAAGTCGGCT
This sequence comes from Nicotiana otophora, assembly GCA_000715115.1. NCBI lineage: Eukaryota > Viridiplantae > Streptophyta > Magnoliopsida > Solanales > Solanaceae > Nicotiana > Nicotiana otophora. Next base: position 119,318 of record AWOL01S0020184.1, read on the forward strand.
CCATGCATCAAACATTTCTTGCAAAACTGCTTTACCAGCCCTCATTCAGTCGACCATAACTTTCTGTACAAATGTCCAAATAATGAATGGTTTAGCTTTCTAGAACTTAGAATCAAAGGGTGACAACTTTTACGTTTTGCAAATATTCAGATTAATTATATATTTCAAGATATAAGCTTCCAAAGTCAGCTTTGCGATTGCACCAGTTGCTGTCCAAAAACAGCTTCTACAGCAGAAAAATTCCAGCAGCTCCTTTTGTCCGAAATACATTCCGTTAACCTTCCAAAATCCACCCGAGCCGCTTGGGACCTTAACCAAATATACCAACATGTATCAAAACACAATATGAACTTAGTTTAGGCTTCAAACCATGACAAACAATGCCGAAATTATGAATCGTGCATCGAATCGAATTATGAGTTTTCAAATCTTCCAACTTCTTTATTTTGCACCGAAACATATCAAATCAATTCTGATTGACCTCAAATTTTTCACACAACTCAAAAATGACATAACGGATCTATGAAAATTTTTAGAACTTAATTCCGACTCTGATATCAAAAACTCAACTCCCTGGTCAAACTTCCCACAAATTCAACTTTCGCCATTTCAAACCTAATTCCTCTATCGACCTCCAAATAATTTTCCGAACACGTTCCTAAGTCCAAAATCACTATACGGAGCTATTGGAATCATCAAAACTCTATTCTAGGTTGTTTACACATAAGTCGACATACGATCACTATATTAACCTAAACTTTAAAGCCTTGGATTTCATTCTTCCAAACTAACTCCGAAATACCTGAAAACCAAAACCGACAATTCACACAAGTCATAATATATCATATGAAGGTATGCAAAACTTCAAATAGTAGAAAGGAGCATAAATGCACAAAATGACCGGTCGGGTCATTATATAAACATTATGCAAGCACGCCGGGGAGAGGCGGTAAGGGTTCCAGCACTAGATGTTATTGATAAATAAGTGCAAATGAACACTTGATATATAAGTAGCTAGTACAAGGGGTAAGTTAAGAAAAAAGACATAACCCAAGAAAGATTACGCAGAATATAGATATGAGAACGGACTATCGAGTATTTAATAGTTGATTCAGGAAGAGCCTAGTTATGAATAGATAAGAGGTAACAGACAATTCAGCAGATTATGCAAGATAAACATAGTGAACCCAACATAAGGAATTCAGTCTCGCAGATATGATGTTGTGATTCTTGATAAATATTCAGATAGGAGTTGTAGTAGTTAAAGGTACCGTATAAGTGTTATGGAAATAAAAGAAAGTGCCACTAAGGAAATAGTCAAAATTTCAGTTAAGAACCGACTCTAAGAGCACAAGGGCGTGGAGGCAAGTAACTAAGGATAATTATAGGCGAGAGGGAACATCAAAAATTTCTTCGTCTATACGATGTAATAAGCTTGAAGCTTTATAGGAGTCGGAGGATCTAAGGAAATAATGGAGAAGGCTTCAACCTAAGCATAGTAACTTGAAGAAGAAATGATCTTGTAACAACAGTCTCACTACAATATTCTATGCACTCCATAAGTAAGTGGCACCTATTGTGACTAATGAACGAGAAGTCAAAGGTGATATTTGAGATCATATGAGTTATAGGAGACTCCAGTATTCGTGGGAAATAAGATATGCCACGTACTCATTAAACAAGTGGCAGAATGGTTAAGCGTAATGGTGATGATAAGAGGATGATGTTTAGGCCTTTAATTGAATAATGATTTTTAAAAAAGGGATTTCATGAATTGCACGGGATTAGAATACCCCCATAAGAAAATCAATTTCAAATGTCCCCCGATGCAACGTAAGCCCTAGTGACAATGTATTACATAAGAGATTTCAAGTTATCAGTGGTAGATTATGGATCAATATTAAGGTGAATCAACAATGGATGGATAAAAGTTACAAAATATGAGATGAGAATAGGCAGTCATTCTTAAGATGAACAGTAATGAGGAAGAACTAAAGGACTTAAATTTATGCATATAAGATAAGTAGCGAGAGAGTAACATGGAGTTGGGTAGCAGACCTCGGTAATAATAAAGCGAAGTAAGAGCTATGGTATAGTGTGACCTATCTAGCTGTAGTAAACCCATAAGCATAGATAACTGACGCTATAAAACAAGTTATATCAATAATCGTATGATTGACAAAGTACCGAGCGAAGAACTTCAGTGTACCTATAGATGCCCATAGGGATAGCTTGTCACAGTTCAATATTTATTCATAAGGTAAGGCCTAGATATTGGCTAAAAGCCTGAGAAAAAAGGAGAGAAGATTCGCATAGTCGCTTCCATAGTCAGAGTCGTACAGGTTGCATTATAGAATGTACCAACAGTTACGAGATTGGAATAATTCGGACAACAAGTCGCGGTGTGAGAAAGAGGCCTAAAGGGGTGAATGCCCTGGCTTTGGTATTTATTCGCAAACAAATTGCCTAGATGGCAAGGACAATATTAAATATTCATAAGAGCTATGGGTTATGAGACTGATAAGTGCATCAGTCAACATTCGAGGACGAATGTTCCAAAGGGGGAATGATGTTACACCCCACATCTTAAGATACATTCATAAATGTGCTAAATATTAGGTCAAATGTAACAAAGCATTTCTCGCAATATACTTGGGATTACTGCATTATCTACATATAAAATTGAAGATCTACGAGTTTATTTTCTAATGCATTAAACCGTTTATCTATTCGACATGAAAGTAGAGAGATATTTGCAGTTTTGCGAGACTGCGCAGACTGCATAGGTGAAAAATAGGTGTGTCACTGAAGCGTTTTGAGGAAACCAGTGCTAGGGTGCCAAGCTAGCACCTCTTTGACATTTTCAAAGTTGATATACATAGGTCTTAGGCCGTCTTTATCTTCATTTCTCCATAGAACACGACCAGAGAACATCCATAAAATTATCCATAAACTCTCTTCTAGGGATTCAAAGAAGATTAACATCCCAGGTAAGAAATCAAGAAGCAATAACATTAGAACGATCCCTACGACGTAAGTATCGCTATATCGCCTTTCTCTTTCTTTGTAGTTTGAGTTTTGGAAGGTACTTCATAGTTAAGAAAATGTTTAATTTCTATATTTAAGCTTTAAATATCAAGAAAGGTTGATACATTCGTTTCCTAATAGTTAGAACTTACGAGACAGTGATCGAAGGCCGTGAGTTTGATTTATTTTACTTTTAGCGGACTGTTTTGTAGTCCACTCGTGTTGGCCTATTGTGCTGCTAATATATGGAGTTTGGAATGATAAAAGGGCATGGAGAAATGCCACATGTTGAGGGTAGTAGGTTGGTCGCTCGTCGTTGCAATTTCAGGCTAATTGATAACTTGTTGATTGGGTGTGTTATGGTATATTTGGGGTTTTTGTTGTATTAAAGGTCCCAAATTGTAGTTGGGTTGTGTTTGAGTTGCTGATTGTATTGTGTTTGTATCTCACCTATAGTAGGCTTGCGGTTGCAGTAAAATCAGGGGAAATGCTGTCGTTTTATTTTTTAATCGAGTTATAGTTTGAGATTTGTGATATACTAGCTCCATCTAAGTTGTACATATATTTCATTATTATAGGGTTGGCGCGCTAGATGTCGTAACCTTGTTGTTGAGTTGCATTTACGACTTAAGGTATGTTAAGGATATCTCTTTTTTCCTTTTGGCATTATCCATACGATACAAATGAAACGAGCAAACACGCAACTTTCATAAATGACCTATTTATATAAGTACTAGGGGTGCCAATGTTCTTGATTCCCTATATGTCTTATTATTATATTGTTTGTTCATGGGTATCAAAAAATATGTAAGTTGATAAAGTTTATCCGAAGGCATAATGATCTTATGACATTCGAAGAGATCTTATTGACTTACTTCATTATGTATTGCATTCATTCATACATGTACATTGACCCATGATTAGATGGCATTATATACGCATATATTATATGTATATGGGGTATGGGGAAAGGTTATGGCATTATATACGCACCACCACCTGATCAGCTGGTATACGTTGCTGATTTCGCCCATGGAGGCCTAGATGATATGATGGGATGGCCTCAGAGGCTTGATGATGTTATGTACGCATATACCTATGCATGATATGACATTTATGCGCATATGCATGGCATTATAAATGTCATGATTCACAGAGCTATTTAGACTTACAGGTTGAGTTTTTACTCCATCTTTCTTTCATGTCTTTTATATACCGCTTTCATGCCTTACATACGTGGTACTTTATTTGTACTAATGTTCCTTTTGCCTAAAGACGCTATGTTTCATACTCGCAGGTCCCAATAGTCAGTTAACAATCGTCCTAGTAGGCTATCAGCTCAACGGAAGGTGTTGGAGCACTCCACTTGCTCCGGAGTTACCTATTTGGTCAGTAAGACTTGGACATGTATTGATTGGTATGGCAGGACCCTGTCCCGACCTTTATGACGTTTATGTACTCTTAGAGGCTTGTAGAAAGATGTCATATGTATTGATACTTTTATGGCCTTGTCGGCATATGTATTGAGTTTACAAATGACCATGTCGGCCTTATAGGCCTGTATGTCACATGCATAAGTTTCTATATCATGTTGGGTCTTCCTATGTCTAGTATTCCCTTATTTGTTATTCTAGTTATCTCATGACGGCCCCTCTAGCCCATTTACCCATGATGGTATGATAATAAAGATACGTTACATTGGTACTCGGTTGAGTAAGACACCGGGTGCCCGTCGTGGCCCTCTGATTTGGGTCGTGACATTCTTTTTACTAATATTTGATTCTATTACATGATTCCATCATTGATTTTGGCATTTACTTGATGCATTTAAAAGAGAAATTGTATGTTTTTCTCAAAATATTTATAAAGAGAATGTTCGGGATTTGAACATCGATTCAGAGTCGGATTTCAGTAAAATTAGTATGGATGGACTCGTATTCAAATGGGTTGCCGGAATTTGTGAGTTTTGTCGGGTTCGAAGATGCGGGCCCAGGTTGACATTTTTGTTGACTTTGGGTATTTGATTAGAGATTTGACCTTTGTTGTTTGGGTTTGTTTCCTATGACATTATTTGTTGTTTTTGAGTTTATTTTGGATAGGTTCGACCTGTTCGAAGGTCGATTATTTCGAGATGGTGCTTCAAGAATATTGATTTGCCTCACTTGAGGTAAGTATCTTACCTAAACTTGGTTGAGATACTAGTCGCTTGAGTTATTTGTGATATCTACATGCTACGGGTGGTTCACATGTGCGGGGTTGAGCCCATGTACATGCGTTAGGGTATTTATTCATGCTCGGGGTAGTGCTCAGGCTATGATATATCTTGAATTTATTGCTAAGCATTATGTTGTGATGTTTCTTATACTTGTACCCCGTTATGAGCTATTTGAGCCATGTTTGAGGTTACATAGAGGTTAATCTCATGATTGAACCTGATAGTTACTACTTTCGTGAGGTAATTGTCTGATTTGAGCTATGATAGTACACTTTGCACATGCATACACCTTAGCATGTCACTTATAATAGTCCCGGAGCCATGTTTGAGATTCTGATGTGGGCCTTAGAGCCGTGTTGTGATTACTATTTATATCGGATTGGGTGCT